>JAPDDL010001057.1:15000-50573 GCA_027422435.1 Schizopygopsis pylzovi
GAAATCAGTGGCGCGCACTAGAGAGCAGGGGCGAAATGGCATTAGGAGGGCACAATCACAGCCCGGGGGGGGGAGGGCGGGGGGGGGGGGCATGATTCTTTGTCATGTTGTTTTTTCTATTTTGCAAGCTGTTTGAGCATTACTATTATAAAGACAAAGCCCTTTAAGGTAGCAAAATATAAAAAAGGATGGCAGATATTTAGGCCAAAGTGGGTGAAGATAAAAACCGTTGTCATTATTTTATCTTTGTTATTAATGAGAACAAAGACACACATTACAAATACACATAATATACAAATAAAATAAACCGTGTTTTAGTTTCAGGTACAATAGGTGTATTTAGCAAGAGCATTCAAGAAACTGCATGAACAAATATAAAAATAAAACACTATATAGATTGATTCCTATTAACCCAGCAAACACTTGACGTCAGAGAGACGTTCAGATCATGTCTGTATAACGTCCGTCAGTTCAGAACCACTTTTGGAAGTCTACTGGACGTGCAGATCTGGTTCAATATCTGAACGTCTGATGGGGACCCCTCTTGGACATCTTCTGGACATGCAGAACTGGTTCAATATCTGAACGTCTGACAGGGACCCCTCTTGGACATCTTCTGGACATGCAAAACTGGTTCAATATCTGTATTTTTGTCCAGAAGCCATCTTGGACGTCTGTGGACATGCAAAATTATTTCAATATCTGAACGTCTCACTAGGGACCCTCATGGATGTCTGTGGATGTGCAATACTTCTAATAGTAATTCTCATCCAGCACCCATGTGTGCTCTCCCCACTGCTCTTCTCCATGTACACCAATGACTGCACATCTATACTGACCCCTCTGTCAAGCTCGAAGTTGACAGATGACATCACACTCAGCTTCAGGACTGTGACAAGTCTGCTGACCAACAGGATTTCGAAAAGTTGGCTGTCTGGTGCAGTCGCAACAACCAGGAGCTGAACACGCTTGGAGATGACTTTAGGAGGAACCCCCCTGCACTCCCACCATCACCATCATGAATAGCACTGAAATGACAGTGGAGACATTCAGGTTTCTGGGCACCACCGTCTCTCAGGAATTTACGTGGGACATTCACATTGACTTGTTAAAAAAGGCCCAGCAGCGGCTGTACTTCGTTTTCCAGCTGAGGAAGTTCAACCTGCCACAGTAGCTGCTTATACAGTTCTACGCTGTGTAGAGAAATGCGATGGAAAAACAGCACATCGTTGGGGAATTTGGTTACTTTCAGAAAGGGAAAGGTCATCTGACCCCCATCACTAACTCTTCCACGGCGACTCAGTGTCTGCACACTTTAAGGCACCCCCCTCATCCAGCACAAGACCGCTCCCTTTTCATCAAGACAGACAAAAGGAACGCGATCCACATATAGGATTACTGACATTTATTCCACTCACGATTATTAAAACTATCTACACAAAGAAATATATGGACATTAATATGTACTCTTTCCCTCATAGGCTTGATGTGATGATTTTGAATATGAATTACATAAGAAATGTGGGATGACTTTCCTTTGTGCCTTCAACTGCATAAACTGTAGTGTGTAGGTTGTGCCAAATGCAATGTTTAGTCTCTAAAAGAAGCTAGTGTCGTAAGTCAAAAATGTGTGGATGACCGTTAAGCTTTGGCATCCTAATGTATGTTTACAACAGACATAAGATATCTGTACGTTATCTTTCACATTGAATTAAACATCAGATGACGAGTGGGCATGGCCCCAGAAAACCATGGACATGGGCGGGGCTCCGCCCCATACCGACACTCTGATTGGACCAGCCACCTTTGGGGATGTCCAAAAAACGGACTGTTTAAAACGACGCGCGAGCGACGCGCCCTCTCTCTTCTCTTCTTCTCTTGCAACTCTCTGGTGCTCCTGAACTCGTAAGGGCGCGCTCCAACGCGCGCAAGGCTGACCTGGAAGCCGGCCCGCTGGACTCTCACAACGAAACCAACCAAAGAAGTCCAAGACCGTGCCAAAGCCGTAACACCACAGAATAACGAGCTCAACAACTTCAGAGGAGAGGGGAGCTTTCCCGGTGACGTCACGCGACAGCGAAGCAAGCCAGCAGAGTTTCCAGAGCAATGCGTGGAGCTGAACACGTGACACCCGAAACAAAGAACTCACGCGGGAAACGAAACCAGCATCGAGCCTGCTTTAAACCAATCCAAGCAAGTACAAACTGAATTCCTAATCCTGACTAAACCGTTAAAATTCGATCTGAATGCAGTAACAAAACAAAGATTTGTTCGTGATCATTTTCTGGTTAAGTTAAGCTATGAAGTAGAAAGAATGGTATTCTTTCACACACAGTCACCCTCAAAACTCTCGTATGCCTATGTGTGTATGTCTATGGCTTTATCAGTTAATCCATTTATGTTAGAATAGCAATATCACGAATAAACCTTTTCCATTTTATAAACAAGTGTCTCTGAAATATGATTTTAAGTATTTTCATCCTTATTTTGCCCAACGATAACGCAACCTAGCTCAAACTCGAGTAATTATTAATCTCGTTTATTGTTACCGGGGGCCACGGAATGGAAGCGAGATTATAATTGAGAGTAACAGAATGTACCCTTTTGTGATTGCTGGACAAGCACTTAATAAGGTGTAAACTGTAGGTTAAATATTAATATGACTTTAATCAAGCCATATTAAATATTTAATAACTAATTCCCGGAGCTGAAACAATAGCTCTATATTAAACTGTATTTTATTACAGCTGTCACTGAATCTGTCTTCTGCTGTTCTATAATGGTTTAGCTCAGTTACCAAATCAGACCTTAGAAGAAAACTGAGCGAATCACTGGTAACTCTCCCCACTCTCCAAGAAATGTACTTATCCAGAGTGAGCAAGGGCTGGCAAAATCCCTCTGGACCCCTCACATCCAGCACACTCCCTCTTCGAACTGTTACCATCTGGTTGATGCTACAGAGCTCTGAGCACCAGAACGGCCAGCACAGGAACAGGTTCTTCCCTCAGGCAACCCATGAACAGTTAACTTTACAATAAACGTGTATTACACAACACTATTTATACATTTATTTATGTAACACACATTATTTACATTTCCTTGCATTGTACATATACCTGTACACACAGATACCATTTATCAGATTTTTTGGTATATTGTGTATATATTTAGTCTTATTTGCTTTAAATATTTTTGTATATATTGTCATTTCCTATTTACTTATTTTTATTATTATTATTATCTGTGTCTTGTCATGGCCATTCTGTTTGTAGTGTGGAAGCTTCTGCCACCAAAACATATTCATCGTATGTGTAAACATACCTGGTAATAAAGTCTTTCTGTTATCATATTATTTTTTAAATCACAGTGATAATGTTTGCTTTAGTTCTACATAAATGTCATTACCCTTCATTAATCCCCATAGAGTGCACTTCAATATTCCAAAAATTGTGCAACCCTATACATTTACTACATTTCGACCCAGATTTGGCATAAACTGGCATAGCTAGAAGGCATGAACCAAGCAGATGTGTTATGCTGCAAGATGTAGGCCAAATGTTGTGAATAATATTTGGACCAAAATGTACCCGTTCTTGTAACAAAAATTTCAAATATTTTAATTTAGGTGTACAGTCAGATAGCAAGTTCCATCATCCCAGCATCAAAAAAGGTCAACACTTTTAGTCTATTTCCACTTTTTTAAAGAATTGTTGTTTGAAGACTTATAGGTTATGCATAAAGCCAAAATTATATAAATGAATGCCCATAAATAAAATGGGCGTTAACTTTAACGTTGCATCAACCACAAAGGACCAAAGATCAATTTGTATTAGCAGAGGACATGTTAATCTTTCAAAATGTAAAACAAAAAATGTATACACACTCACATATACACACAGAAAATACACAGAATTGGCAAATATTTAATTTCGTCAGACTTTTGCAGCAGCGTATCGAAATTGATTCATAATCGCCACGTCAGTGACGTCACACGTAACGTCAACTGAAAAGAGGTCCTGTACACTCGACCGAGACAGCGCGGACACTTCAGTCAATTTGAATGCAAGTAACCAGGTAAGTAAAAACAATAAATTGTATGTGTTTTCCAGTTTAGATATTTGATGCCCGATCCATATCTGAAAATATACTTTTTAAAAACGGCGGCATTTTGCGCGGGCATTGCAGGCCCATCACATTAACACAAGCAATATCCCGATCCAATGTCTTGGTTTCAGCATGTTTTTGAAATTTTTACTCTAAATATGATCGTAATCAATTGGGTTAACCTTCCATGAGACTTTGCGACGGTGGACGTACATTTTTCCGGTTAAAATGTCCATGGTTAATATTATATCTTGCGAGTAAGTTAACGTTCTTGCATAAATGCTTAGGTCTGATTAACGATAACGTTAATTAATGTCTGGATAATCAATCATTGTGTCATATAGTCGGACAGAAAACCGAAAATTAACAATGAATTTGTGTATGCATATTATTGGTTAAGTAATGTTAACTAAGAAATTAAGGCGCTTTAAGTGTTTACCAGGAGAGTAACGTTAACTTAACGTTTTGGGTTTGGCGCCAGGTTTGGAGTGCAACATTTAAAATATGAAACACAACGTTAGCGGTGTAAGTCATCTTGAAATTAATCTGATCTGTATATTTCAGAGCGACATATCGGAGTAAATCTAATTTAATCCAATAAAGATATAATTTTATACAATTCGTTTTGTAATAACGAATATTCTTCTTTATCTCTTTCAGGTTGAAGCACAAAGCTTAAAAAGGTAAGTTTCTGTTCAAGCAGAAAACCTTTATCTTATATATATATATATATATATTTCACGAGATCACCCTTACATCTAATATGATAACAAATATTAAGCATATTTTGGCGTGCTGTCCTGGGGTAACGTTAGGGCTCCGAGCCCGGAATATGGCCCGATCTCAGAGAACTCCCCCTATCTCTAATGGGATAAAAATATATTAGGAGTGAGGAGTTGGGGTGGTCGTGGAGGGATTCTGGAAAACTGTCATTGGACAGAGGTAGGCAGGCACTTATATATATATATATATATATATATATATAAAAAAGTATTGTGCTCGTTAGCTAAACGAGTTAGCTAAACGAGTTGCACCTGCACCAAATGTATAGTCAGTCTACATCACATAAACCTTGACTAGTGCATGACTGTTTCAATGAAATTATATTTATACAGTTAGAGCTTTGAGAACTTGGCATACCAAAACATTTTATTTGAAGGAAGCACAGTTCAGAATCTGACTCCGGATCAAACTGTATTACAGATGGCTTATCTAAAAGTATGGCGGAAAAGGAAGGCAGAAATGGATCTGTTACTGCATTCTGACACTGATGATGACCATGAAAGTCAGAGATCAGTGACCAATAGATCAGCCTGTGGAATACATAACAACCAGGCAGACCCTACAAGCAATTTAGAAAGTATTCATTCTGCAACTGACAGTTTGACAACAGATGAATCTGACTTTGACACTGATGTGGAGTATGTGTCTTCTGACTCAGAAAAAGAAGTTCTAAATGATGATGCTGAATTAGATTGTCCAGATTTAGAAGATAACTTAAGACAATGGTCTACAAAGAACAAAATCACACAAAGATCCTTAAATGAATTATTGGCAATATTAAGAAAGCAAGGACACCTGCTACCGAAGGATGCAAGGACACTCCTTGTTACACCACGAGCCATAGGATCTGAGCCGAAATGTAGTGGGCAATACATTTATTATGGGTTAGAAAAGGGGATTTGTCGTTTACTAAGTCAGACAAAATCTTTCACACATGATCATGATTCAGTAAACCTCAGCATCAATATTGATGGCGTCCCACTCTTCAAAAGCAGCAAAGTCCAGTTCTGGCCAATATTGGCGAAGTTTCACAACTTTGAGCCATTTATGGTTGCTCTCTTTTGTGGGGAAAACAAACCATATCCTCTTGAGGAATATCTTGATGACTTTTTGATGGAGTGTAAAGATCTCACAGAGAATGGGCTGATTCATGAAGAGAAGACCTACAGTGTTAATGTTAAAGCGTTGATCTGCGATGCACCAGCAAGAGCTTATCTGAAGCGCATTAAAAATCATAATGCCTATCACAGTTGTGAGAGGTGCATCACCAAAGGTGCTTACATCACAAAAAGAGTGGCATTTAATGAACAGGGATGCACCTTGAGAACAGACGAAGCTTTCAGTGCAGTAGCTTACAAGAACCATCAAACTGGTGTCAGCCCATTCATTGCTGCAGGACTGTCTTGTGTTAGCTCTTTTGTCTTAGACTATATGCATATGGTCAACTTGGGAGTGGTTCGACGGATGCTAATATTCTTGACTCGGGGCCCCACACTTTGCCGCTTATCTGTAAGGCAAAGACAAGAAATATCACAAAAGCTAAACAGACTGCGAGGAAAGATGCCTAGTGAATTTGCTCGGCAGCCACGGGGTTTAGAATACCTGGACAGGTGGAAGGCCACAGAATTTCGGCAGTTTTTGTTGTATACAGGACCAGTTGTGCTAAAGAATGTGTTATCTCCCGAAAGATACTACCATTTCCTGTCCTTGGCAGTAGCTATGTCAATTATGTTGGAGTCAGATGAGAGCACTCGCAATGCATACCTTCAGTATGCCCATGAACTCATGTCACACTTTGTCATGCGCTGTGCTGACCTGTACGGAAATTATTTTTCAGTTTACAATGTACATGGACTGATTCACCTTCATGAGGATGTGCGTCACTTCAATTGCTCGCTGAATGATATTTCTGGTTTTCCTTTTGAAAACCATCTCCAACAAATCAAGAAACAAGTACGGAGTGGGAAAAATCCCCTAGCACAGGTGACCAGGCGATTGTCAGAGATTGAATATGCAAATGCCAAAACACAGCCTGAAGCACGACCTCGAATGTTTCTTTCTACAAAGGAAAGGGACAATTGTTTTCTCTTGCGAGATGAAAAATTTGTCTTCATCAGAGAAAGAAGAGGAGATGGCATTGTGCTATGTGATGTCCTGCACCAGCGTTACACATCACCGTTGTTTGAGAAGCCGTGCAACTCCAAACTTCTCAATATAGTGTACACAAGAAATGGGCAAGGCAGGATGAAAAGACGACAACTGCTTGAAACTGATCTGTTCCGTAAGGTGGCCTGCCTCCCTCATGAAAATGGTTCTGTCCTCCTACCTCTGCTCCATGGTATAGAACACAGAATTTGAAGGTTGGCAAGTTTTATCTTAATTATCCTCTATGTAAGGGATGGCCAAAGTTGGTCCTGGAGAGCCACAGTCCTGCAGAGTTTTGCTCCAACCTTAATGAAAACTCACCTGCCTGTAGCTTTGTAATTCTTAGACCTTGATTAGCTTGTTCAGGTGTGTTTGATTAGGGTTGGAGCTTAGTCTGGGAGACTGTGGCTATCCAGGACTGACGTTGGCCACCCCTGCTCTATGTAGATGTGTCCTACACTTTTTTCATAATTAATGAGTTTAGAGAACTTGGTGCTCAAACAAAGGTGGATTCAAACAGTGTTTTATATTGGAGCAGACCGTGCACATAACACAGCCAATCAGCAGTAAGGAGTGTATACACTCACGATGATGCAGCGTGTGGGGGGAGGAGACAGCTCAGTAAAGACAGAGACTAGAGAGATTAATATACTCTGTGTCATATTCGCTTGTTTGTTTATTTGTTCAGAGCTGTCAAGATAGAGGTGTGATACTTTTGGGTGTTTGTTTTGGTGATTTTCAAATATCAACATTTCTCATAAATCACTGAATGCACCTATAAGTACACAGTATAAATGGGCGTACTGATGAAGTATTGACAATCCAATGTGTATTATTTATTTCTGGTGTCATTTGTGTTTGTTTATTTGTAGTGTTTCATAAAAAAAATGTAGGGTGAACAAATGCTAACACTTTATGAATGTATTTTACTTCCCAGATCATGTATGCCAGAGCTGTGTGGTTGGAGCTTGGTAAAGAAGTAGAGGGAACTGCGCCAGACAACTGGATTGATGCTGAAAACAAAATAATTAGATGGCCAAAAAAAGGGGAAAAGGCAGCTTTCCTCAATCGGTACTCCCCTCAGGATGACTGGATGACATTCACCTTGGTGAAGCGTAAAATGACCTCTGGTAAGTTTTTTTTTTTTTTTTATGATCTAATTAGATTCTTTACAATTTGTCAAAATTAAAATTGTAAGGCAGCCAAATGAGAAAAATCAAGTCAAACTGAGGGGTGTTCCAATGGGGGAGCTGTATCGGTCAAGCACCCATAGTTGTGCTAGTAGTGAAGTCATTTTTATTGTAATGGTATTGTCTGTGATTTTAACCTTCCAGTTAGCATTCGTGAATGCGATGATTATGAAATGACGAGTCATGTTGAGGAGGAAGATGAGGAAGTAGTTCGGAGGAAAAAGACCAAACGCAACTTTGATGACTATGTTCTTGGTACGCTTCTATGATAATTGTTGAATCTGTCTTGAGAATCAAAGTCTATTCATTAAATTAATATGGGGGCCCTCAAGTTTCAGGTAATTAGTGCATGATATAAAATATATTCATTTGTACAATTACAGAATGTGACGATTTGGAGGAGGAAGAAGAGAACATGACAGGTAACAGTTTCCTAAGCTGTATTGCAAAGTTATAAGATTACAAAGTTAAAGCTCATTGTTTTTACGACTGATGCTTCCATTTAAATTATATACTGCATCTGTCTAGATGCCCTTATCAAGGTGCCCTCCTTTCCCATTCCACCATCAAAGGTGACAAAGTCCATCCAGATGGAGTCTGCTGGATTTAACAAAAAGTTTACTGGTACAAAGTATTCATCACTTGAATCTACTAATTTCTTTCATATTTTTTTCTTGCATAATTATAACATGATGGTTACGAAATCATTGTTAATAATGTACATTTGCTAATCTTCAGACTCTGGACACTCAAATTTAGCCAGGTCTCACCAGACAGATATTGGGCCCAGGGACAGGTCAACAGGCAGTTAGTAATCATCATATTAAACCAGTCACATCAAATACCAACTCATTAATCAACCACATTGTGTGTGAATACAGTTGAAGCATATTTTTAAATTAACTTTTTTTGTGCTTTGTTTTTCAGACCCTGGGCATTTAAATGTGAACCGAGCCAGCCAGTTGAAAGGTGCTGGGTCCAGTCATCAGTCCAGCAACAGTGATGTGTCCCAGCACAGTGACAAGTCCCAATACAGTGGTGGGTCCCAGCACAGCAAACGGTACCGACACAGGAAGCAGTCCAGGCACAGCGACCGGTCCAGAGACAGCAACCAGATGAGACAAGGCAAGCGGTCCAGCGCAGCGATTTGTCCAAGGGAGTTTATTAATTTAAACCCTTATGCAAATCACAGAGTCTAGAACGTAAATGTTCTAAAGTAGCGGCCGTGTTATGAGATATTATGAACAACTGATTTTTTGTTTAACATTCTGAGCCTCATGGTTGAGCATAGGGTTGTGCCGATAGATGATAGTGTCGTGTCAGAGATATTGCCTGTTGCTGATACCTTTGACGATAGCAAAACAATTATTATTGTTATTACTATTATCCTTCAAAAATACACTAGGCGCCTATCTTAACTGAAGCAGCGCAGAGAGCCTGGGACATGCTCAGATACGTGCTGTGGCACGCCTGGTATAAACACAAGTATTAACTATAGTGGCTGCGATCAGCTTGTGGTCTTGTCAGAACTGTTACGTCCCGCATGCAGTGCAAAGTAAATAAGGGGTAAGAGGTATTCATCATACAGTATACATAGCTTCACTGATTATAACTTGTTTTTGCACCGATTGAGCTTGACTGACTGCGGAGTACAGCAGTGGCAAGAATTGCGCACTGGGGTTGCTTGAGTCATCCAAATTAAATGAATCATATGGGCGCAAAACTTGCTACAAGATCTATATCCACTATTACGAACAACAAAATAATATTTGACTAATTTTGTCTTTCAGATTATGAAATTGATCAAACACCGATTTCAAGATACTCTGGAAGGTCTTTCTCAGAGCAGAGTAGCAGGTCCTCTGCACATGAATCCAGTCGTACAGGGTCTCGTAGGGAAACAGACTTAAGATTTCCAATGGATATGGCAAGTAAGTACTTAAGTCGGAACTGGTATCAAAAGCACAATAATGAATTGAACAGGACCTATAGCATTAGCAGATTTAACTTATGTATCTGTTTAAGGATAACAATAGCATAATTGTCCTATTGGCTTTTTGCCATCAGTATAAATTGACATTAATTTAACGTGATTCTTTTTTATTTCAGAGTTTCAGAAAAAAGTTTTGTCTAAATTAGTGGATATCCACGTGGAGGTCAGAAGGCTAGGAAGAAGCGAGCCTCCCCTTTCATCTGCCCATATAGAGCAGCTGGAGACGATGGAGGACTTTGAGAGAGAGGAGGAGCGCCTTAAGGACAAGCAAGCCTTTGAGTCCCTGGTATGATTTGCAAGACACACACCAGAAGTGATATAATTTTATGCTCTGTTTTATTTATCAATATTCTTCTTTCATATATCAGTGAAGCGTGTTAGTCAAATGTTTTTTAACATGATAGGAAAATTACCCACTCTCTTTAAAGGTGTTGCAACTTGCAAGAATTGGAGGGAAAGATGTAAGGGAGTGTGTTCACAAAATTCTTGACAGGTATTTTCAACAGTATCCCTACATATAGAACTTGCCAAACACTTTACATTTCTTATCACAGTGTGCCAGTTGACCGAGGATGTGATATATCTATGCTTATACTATACTCTCCTGTTGTCCCAAATCTGTATCGATTTATTTCTTGTGCTGAACAAAAACGATTTTTTTTTTTAAATAATGTGGGTAACCAAACAGTTGCTGGTCAGCATTGACTTTGACAGCAGGAAAAATAATGGCAACATTTTATTTTTTTATCTTCACCCACTTTGGCATAAATGTCTGCCATTGTTTTTTTTATTTTATATTTGTTTACCTAGTAAGTCTTTGTTTTTATAATAGGGAAATTAGTTTGGCTGTACTGCTCAGACAACTTGCAAAATAGCAAAACCAACATAACAAAGAATCGTGATAAAATCGTAATTGTGGTTTTCCAGGAAAAAAAAACATATCGCTCACCCCACATGCAAGTTAATCCACTGAAAAAATTGTTTGTTTTAGCAATCTTTAATCAAAATCTGAACATTTGCTTCTGCTCTGGAATATAATTTATTCTATGGTGATGTCAGTCTGATTGGGCAGAATATCCTTAACCACAGTCCCTCCAACCGTTAGTTTGCTATGAGTGAGATGGATAGGAGGAGCACTACAGTAAATCCCTCCCTACTATGTAATATTCAGTTTCAGTTGGAAATACGTCATTATACTGAAATTAAGTCAGCAGAAAATTCTAGTTTACACAGACTTTAATTATCTAAAGTGGAATCATGAGACTGAATAGAAACCTGATGTGGAAGTTAAAGAGGAGGGTGTTTGACAGATGCAGGGAAAGAATGTCATTAGAGCTATCAAATGGTCACCTCCCAGAGGCTTGTTTAATCAATATCAGAAAACTACAGTGTCCAAAATCACATCTCTTCAGTCCACTTTTAGCACACTCACCCATATACAGCTGTAGATTACCACACACATGTAATTTTTAAATGGTGCGTTTGTTTCTTTAGGCTCTTTACTAACCGGTTGATGGCAAAATTCAACATGAAGGGGAAGGGAAAGAAGCAGAAACTTCCTCTGGAGACAACAAAAACTTATGAAGCTATTAATGGTACTAAGCATTTTCCCCATGTCATTTAAGTTTAACACCAACTCAGTCATATTCACTACCTCAGTTTTTTCTAAATGTAGAACATTCTCACTGTAGAAGGGAAAACAATTTAGTCAGTTAATATAATTTTATTTAATGAAAGTTTGTTTTCTTGCTTGTTGAATGAGAATATTGGAATCAAAGGGTCAAGCAGAAAGCTAAATAATGCATTATGATGTTAATCCACCATGACCACTTGATATTAATGTTATTTGTGTTTACCTCATCTTCGTTGAGACTGAGTCTTACTAATTGAGCCGAGAGGAGCAGTGTTTCCTCTAAGCTGCACTGGAGAAATTATATACTCTGCACAGGACAGACACAAAAATGAGTTGTAAAGCCATTTGATTGAATTCTAGTAAGTGTGAAAAAACTGCAATGCTTGGACAAAACACTATATAGTTACTACCATTACAACAATCTAATACTTTAATGGTTGTGGATGAAATAGCTCAACACAAGAGCCAACATGATGTATGAAATAAAACGTCATCATGTTTTAATGAATAGTGGCTTGATTAAGTGATGGAAATAGTGGATGATGGGCACAGAACGTAACAAAACTCGGAGACATTTACAGTTAAACTTGTAAACTGACATTTTTTTCGATGATTGTTGAATAATTCTCATTTACATCTTTTGAAACTATGTCAAATATTGTATATTATATAATATTAGACTAATAAATAATTCACCCCAATAACTGCTTCATTTTTTCATATATTTTATTATATTATTATAAAGAATTTAAATATTCTGTGTAAGATTTTAATGATTTTTAATAGTTTCTTGGTAAGTAGCACAGCACTTTAAAATAGTTTTCTCAGGTAAACTTAAATGTGCATAATTTAGTTACATCAAGGGTCAAATCAAATATAAATACCACATTATAGTTAAAAGTTTCATACTTTTTTGTGTTTGTGTACAGGTCTGTTATATAGAATGTCCAGAATCGGTAAGTTGCACTCAAGTCGAATCCGAGATGAGTGGCCAAAACAAGAAAAGGAATCTTGCCTTAAATCTGAATTTAAATGGCAACTTGAATGCTCAAAAAAGCTTAACTAAGAAAAACATTCTGTTATTGTTATTATAATAAAGGTATACGCAATTTGATCTTGACATTATTCATTTTTTAAATGATAACCTATTGAAGATGTTTTTGTTTTTATTTTTTTTAGAAGCAAATTGTACATTAGTGTTTAGCTCCAACCCTTACATTTTTTTTTATAAAATTACAAAAAATAAAATTAAAGCGAAAGAGATTAAAATGAAAGAAGTAAATGATGGCGGCACAGACCGAGGACTGTTATTCAAACCCTATTATACATTTACCAGAGGATCTTCAGGGAAAACAAACTATTCAGTTATACATGTACTTTGTACATTTACATTTATTAATTTCTCTGAGAAGTAACGAAACATTTGTCTGCAAAAAATGCATATATTAATAGTTTTGCCCACTGCAAACCTATTAAAAAGTTGGCTGTACATGCCGTTTGTTTTCTTTACATATTTGTAATTTTTGCTTTTGTTCAAATCTTGCAGCTGCAGTCATGAAATGGGACAAAGAAGCTACAGAGGCTACAATAAAGCATCATGCAGCAGAACATCTCAAACATGCACCGGGGAGGAAGGGAGGTGGAGGACATACAGGGGTGGAAATAAACTGAGTACTGTAAGACATTTGTATTTATTTCCATTATTGGGGACTTAATACCCCCTCTCCATTTCAGACTAATATCTTAGTCTTGAGGGATTTTTGTGTTAATGTTGTTCACTTGAAAGTTAAATGTAACTTATAATTTTGTTTTATCAGCTTGTTAATATTTTGCTGAAGAACTCATTAAACATGGTTAAAAAGTAATCTCTTGTTGTTTCAAACTTTTTTTATTTCTACTTTTTAATAGATCTGATCCAATTTTCAATTGCAAATAAGGCTACTAAAATGTTTTTGCACACCTATATATCTTGGACAGGTACAACTAGGGATATAGGTATTATTTTATTATTTACAATTTTAAAGCCGTACTTCTGCACACTACCTTTACTATGACTAGAATGAACATCTAAAGCAGACGTTGCAAAAACTTTAATTCTGGCTCCTCGGTAGACGTCCTGTGAACGTTAAATATTTATGTCATTTGGACGTTAATACTGAACTCTAAAAAGACGTCTGAAAAAGACGTTGCAAAAACTTTCATTCTGGCTCCTCGGTGGACGTCCTGTGAACGTTAAATATTTATGTCATTTGGACGTTAATACTGAACTCTAAAAAGACGTCTGAAAAAGACGTTGCAAAAACTTTAATTCTGGCTCCTCGGTGGACGTCTTGTGAACGTTAAATATTTATGTCATTTGGACGTTAATACTGAACTCTAAAAAGACGTCTGAAAAAGACGTTGCAAAAACTTTCATTCTGGCTCCTCGGTAGACGTCCTGTGAACGTTAAATATTTATGTCATTTGGACGTTAATACTGAACTCTAAAAAGACGTCTGAAAAAGACGTTGCAAAAACTTTCATTCTGGCTCCTCGGTAGACGTCCTGTGAACGTTAAATATTTATGTCATTTGGACGTTAATACTGAACTCTAAAAAGACGTCTGAAAAAGACGTTGCAAAAACTTTCATTCTGGCTCCTCGGTAGACGTCCTGTGAACGTTAAATATTTATGTCATTTGGACGTTAATACTGAACTCTAAAAAGACGTCTGAAAAAGACGTTGCAAAAACTTTCATTCTGGCTCCTCGGTGGACGTCCTGTGAACGTTAAATATTTATGTCATTTGGACGTTAATACTGAACTCTAAAAAGACGTCTGAAAAAGACGTTGCAAAAACTTTCATTCTGGCTCCTCGGTGGACGTCCTGTGAACGTTAAATATTTATGTCATTTGGACGTTAATACTGAACTCTAAAAAGACGTCTAAAAAAGACGTTGCAAAAACTTTCATTCGGGCTCCTCGGTGGACGTCTTTTGAACGTACGACAAAGACGTTAAATTGACGTCTTTTGGACGTGTCTTTGTTTAGTGGGAAGGAAACTGTATTAAAGTTTTTCAGTCAAGACTAGTGAGTGATTTTTCTCTTTGATTCAGTTCGACTGCAGAGGCAAATCATTTGAGTCAGTTCGGGACCGCGAATCATTTGAGTCAGTTCGGGACCGCGGAGCGCGAAACATTTGAGTGAGTTCGGGACCGCGGAGCGCGAATCATTTGAGTCAGATCGAGAGCGCGAATCGCGAATAATTTGAGTCAGTTCGGGACCGCGGAGCGCAAAACATTTGAGTCAGTTCGGGACCGCGGAGCGCGAATCATTTGAGTCAGATCGAGAGCGCGAATCATTTGAGTCAGTTTGGGACCGCGGAGCGCGAAACATTTGAGTCAGTTCGGGACCGCGAGCGCGAATCATTTGAATCAGATCGAGAGCGCGAATCATTGGAGTCAGTTCGGGACCGCGGAGCGCGAATCATTTGAGTCAGTTCGAGACCGCGGAGCACGAAACATTTGAGTCAGTTCGGTACCGCGGAGCGCGAATCATTTGAGTCAGATCGAGAGCACGAATCGAATCATTTGAGTCAGTTCGGGAGTGCAAATCGCAAATCATTTGAGTCAGTTCGGGACCGCGGAGCGCGAATCATTTGAGTCAGTTCGGGACCGCGGAGCGCGAATCGCAAATCATTTGAGTCAGTTCGGGACCGCGGAGCGCGAATCATTTGAGTCAGATCGAGACCGCGGAGCGCGTCAGAGTGAACGCTGGTGAATGAAGCATTAGAGCAGCTCGTGATCAGATAAGGTTGTATTAGGAGCTTGTTGTTTATCTTCTTTAAGCGTGTTGTATTTGCTGTTCTTGCAGTCAGTGTTATATTCCCAGCACTAATGAAGCGTGTGTCTGTCATGTTCTGATCTTCATGGTCATCTTAAACTGTATTTCTGGAGCTCAGTTGCTTTGGTCTGTTTTTATAAGCACAAAAAAAATATTGTCTTATATATACTTCTTTGATTATGAATGTAGCCTACCTGGGATGGTGCCCTACGCAAACAGCATACACTGCATATAGTATCGTTCACATCGCACAGACCGGGCCGCAAGGGCACTTTAGCGTCGGACCTCAAAGGGGCAGGGGGAGAGGGATATTTTATTCTTGATATTTAATGACGCGTTATAATCTCTGCATCAACATAACACTCTTCAGTATATTAGATATATTATATCAGCAGAACAAATCCTGCAGTGCCAAACTATGACCATTTTAAACATTTATACAGCGCTGACTTCCTCTTACAATGATAAGCCTATTTGTGCATGCTTTTATCAGCATTTGAGTTATGCAAATGACTTGGTAATTAATAAAAACTCATACACTATATTACCAAAAGTATTGGGTCACCCCCTTCTAATGAAAGGTTTGACTACTTTAGTAATTTCCATGAGTACAAATCTTAATGTTTAAGCATATAATAATATTCTAGGGAATGATGTGCTTCTAATTTTATAGCAACAGTTTGGACATGAGCCTTTTCTATTCTAACATGACAGTCTCATGGTGTATAAGACAAGAATCAAAGAGAAATGATGATTCAGTCAGTGTGGAAGAACATGACTGGTCTGCAGAAAGCAGCCGAACACCTCTGGTGTGACTTTAATAATAATAATAATAATAAACTTTATTTTCTATAGCGCCTTTCAAGGTACATCTCAAAGCGCTTTACACAGAAGAGAAGAAAATAATTGGGAAAAAACAATAATAACAATTAAAAGTAAAATAAACATTTTCCATATGACACAAGAAAATCACTTAAAAGCTATTCTGAAAAAATATGTTTTAAGAACAGATTTAAAAACACTAAAAGATTCAGCCTGTCTGATCTCAGAAGGAAGAGAGTTCCAGAGTTTTGGTGCACAAGACGAAAAGGCCCGATCACCCATAGACCGTAGACGAGTAGGGGGTATCACTAAAAGACCAGAATCAGAGGAACGTAGATCACGACTTGGAGTATAAACAGATAACAGTTGAGACAAATAATATGGTGCCAAACCATGCAAAGCCTTGTAGGTTAGCATGAGAATTTTAAAATCAATCCGAAATCTGACAGGGAGCCAATGCAATGACTCTAAAACTGGAGAAATATGCTCGCTTGTCTTGGTCCCTGTCAGAATTCTTGCAGCTGAATTTTGAACTGATTGCAGCTTACTTAAGGTGGTTTTAGAAACCCCAGCAAGCAAAGCATTACAGTAATCAATACGGGAAAAAACAAATGTGTTTATCAATTTTTCAGCAACCGGAAGGGATAACATGGGGCGGCGGAGTCTTGCGATGTTTCGGAGATGAAAAAATGAATTTTTAACTGTATTCTGAACATGAGGATCGAAGGTTAGATTAATGTCAAATATCACCCCCACATTTTTTTATTTATTTTGAAAATCTAAAACCGTACCTTCCACTGTTAAAGCTAACGCACCAGATTTACTAATCTGATGTGGTGTGCCAATAAGCATTACCTCTGTCTTATCACTATTAAGACAAAGGAAGTTTTGAGACATCCATTTTCTTATCTCTGCAATGCTGTGTTCAAGAAAGCCAATAGCTGTGGTATCACCAGGTTTAGTGTGAATGTAGATCTGGGTGTCGTCTGCGTAAAAATGGAACTCAAGATCAAGGGATCTAAGAAGCTGACCGAGAGGAAAGATGTACATACTAAAGAGTTGGGGGCTCAAAATGGAACCCTGTGGGACACCAAATTTAACAGAACCGACTTTAGAATGACATCCACCCAGGGAAACAAACTGTCTACGGTCTGAAAGATAAGATTTAAACCAATTTAAAACAGCGTCAGTAACACCAAAAACAGTTTCTAAGTGAGTAAGTAACACAGCGTGATCGACTGTGTCAAAAGCTGCGCTTAGATCTAGAAGAACCAAAATAGAGAGATAACCAGAGTCTGCAGCAACCAACAGATCATTAGTAACCTTAACTAAAGCTGTTTCAGTGCTGTGGAGTTTACGAAAGCCAGATTGGAGGGGTTCAAAGAGGTTGTTATCAATGAGATGAGTATGCAACTGGGAAGCCACAATACGCTCCAGGATTTTAGCTATGAAGGGAAGATTAGAGATGGGCCGAAAATTATTAAGATTATCAAAATCAACAGGAGTTTTTTTGGGGACAGGGATTACAGCAGCAATTTTAAATGCTGCTGGCACCATTCCACAACACAAAGAGTCATTTATTATATTAAGAATAACGGAGCCTAGAGAGGCAAAGCATGATTTAAACAGCTGAGTTGGAATAGGATCAATAATGGAAGTGGCTACTTTCATTAGAGAAACTTCCTTGCTTAGAGAAGCCAGATCCAGTGAGGAAAATTTAGACAAAGGGGTGCCAGAAAAGTGTGAAATGTAACATAAAGAAAAGGATGAAACTGCAGTAATGCATTTGCGGGCATTGTCAATCTTAGAACTGAAATAATCAAGACATCTATTACAAAGGTGTACAGAGACAGACACAGTTGAAGTACTATAGCCATTGACCAATTTGTTAATAGTATGAAACAGTTTGCGGGGATTTCTTTCATTATTAACAATTATTTGAGAAAAATACTGGGACCTGACAGATTTTATTTCTGCCTTATATTCATGTAAGTGCTCCTTCCAAGCTTGGTTATGTACACTGAGACCAGAGATACGCCACCTACGCTCCAATTTACGACAAGCTGCCTTCATCAAGCGCAGTTCATCAGTATACCAAGGAGCTGAGCGTACAAAGGCCACTGTGCGAGATTTCATTGGTGCAAATGAATCTAAACCAGATGAGAGGACTGTGTTTAACAAAGAAATTTTGTCCTCCAATGGGTCAGATGGCAAAAAACTACTTAGAGAGGAGTCGACAAAAGCAGAGAAATCAGGAACATCAATAGATTTCCATTTACGATAATTAACAGTTCTAGACAAGGGCATATTCAAGTGAGACAAATCCACATTAAAAAGGATCGCCAAATGGTCAGACAGCCCAAAATCAGAGGAGGATAACTGTGACAGAAATGTGCCATTCGTAATGACCAAATCCAAAGTATGACCCTTGATATGTGTGGGACAATCCACCAGCTGCTTTAAATCAAAACAGTCCAACAGAGACAGAAAGTCCTGTGTCATAGTAGAGTCATTTGTATCTATATGAATATTAAAGTCCCCCAGGATGAGAATTCGTTCAAACTTAACACACACCAGAGACAGCAGATCAGCAAACTCTGTTAAAAAGTCTCCTTTTGATTTGGGAGGTCTGTAGACTGTAACTATAACTGTAGAGATCGGAGCAGAGACACTCAGGGCCAAACATTCAAATGAGTTAAAATGGGGGATGACCACCGGGATAATGTTAATATATGAATTGTACAGTACAATGATGCCACCACCCCTCCCCGTGGCTCGCGAGATTTCGAGTAATCCGTAGCCCGTGGGAGTAAGTTCATTGAATAAAAGTCCATCACATTGTTTATGCCAAGCTTCCGTAAAACACACCAAGTCGATTTCTTCATCAATGATAATATCCGATAGCAACACGGCCTTGTTGTTTACAGATCGCGCGTTGAGAAGCACCGCTTTCACCAGACGCGGGGGCGTAGAAGAAGATGAAGGGCATTCTACCCGGTTGAGTGCTGATACATTTTTAAAATCCACACCGCTGCTTAACAAGCTGCGGGATTTTCGATGAAATATAGGCACACGGACAGCATCCGCTGAAGAGCGGATAAACCAGCGCCTTGAGGCTCGGTGTATATAACGTGTGCGACGTAGATTTCCGACATTACGGCATAATTCATAGGTATCATTCGATAAGGGATAATTCCTATTTAGCGTCAGGAGATTGCAAGCGGAATACCTTAGAGCCATGATGGAGAAATCCTCGCCCGTAACAGTCTTATGGCGCTTTTCCACTGCATGGTACGGTACGGTTCGGCACGGCTCGGTACGGTACGGTACGGCTCAGTTCGGGTCGGTTTGCGTTTCCATTGCAGTTTAGTACCGCTTTAGAGTGGGCGGGATTATTCACGTGTCATTATAGTTGCGCCGCCTCTACTGCCGTGACATCATCGTAAACGCGCCACAACAAACACACATGAAAATCGACGGAATGGTGTTCTTCATCCTCGGCATGTGGATGTTTTTAACAGCAAGACGAAGGAGTTTGTTTCAAAAGAGGCTGATGGCAGCCAAACAAAACACAGCTAAAAAAAGAAAAGAGAGTTTGGGAACTCTTACAACAACACGCAGACGACGACAATACTTGGTTTGCTCGGCGGCGCAGAAGGGTAAGCTAGCTAACTTTGATCTCTTTCTCGCATATAATGAACTTAACTGTCAGTATAACAAATGCGTATTCTGTATATTACAGGTCTTCCACATTTCACAATTAAGTCGCCGCAACAGACCATCTGTTTGGACATTTAACCGTGCTTCAGAGTGGTAGGATGTGATTGTTCCTGGTTTTACAAACACTCAGTGGCTGGAGAACTTTAGAATGTCCGAAGAAACATTCATCCACTTATGCAACAAACTGCATCCAGCGATGGAGAGACGGGACACAAACTTCCGCGTGTGTGTACCTCTATAGAAAAGAATAGCCATCGCATTGTGGAAGCTTGCAACTGGCGCTGAGTACAGAAGTGTGGGCCATCTTTTTGGTGTAAGCATAACAAGTGTGTGTCGGTGTGTTCATGAGTTCTGTGCAGCAGCAGAAACAATGTTGGTACCAGAGCAAATTCGTTATCCAGATCAAGAAAAGTTTAAAGAAATGGCTGCCTATATTGAGAACAAGTGGGGTGTCCCACACTGTATTGGTGCTATTGATGGATCGCACATCCCCATCATAGCACCAGAGGAATATCACTGTGACTATTTCAACCGTAAAGGCTGGCACTCCATCATCCTTCAAGGTGTTGTGGATGGAAAGGGACTTTTCTGGAATGTTTTCACAGGACTGCCTGGAAGCCTGCATGATGCTCGGGTTTTGAGACTGTCAACACTGTGGGAGTTGGCTAGCCGGGGAAACCACATACCAGCTAACACCAGAAACATAGGTGGGGCGACTGCTGGTTACTACATCCTAGGAGACTCTGCCTATCCCTTGCAGAACTGGCTCTTAAAACCATTCATTGACACAGGACACCTGACAGCAGAACAGCGGGTCTACAACATAAAAATCTGCAGAGCACGCGTAGTTGTTGAAAATGCCTTCGGTCGATTAAAAGGAAGATGGCGATGCCTTATGAAAAGAAATGACTGTGCTGTCAACCTTGTGAAGTCCATGGTGCTGACATGTTGTGCTCTACATAACCTTTGTGAGAGTCATGGGGAGGTTTATGAGAATGCTTGGGATTTACCCCCAGCAGCAGAGACTGTGGTGGCAGTGCCACAGGCTGCAGAAGAGGAGGGCAGGGATGTTTGTGCAGGTCTGATGCGTTACTTGAATAGTTAACTATTCATGTAGCATGTTCTGTAAAGTGAATTATCAATAAACATTTGTACAATATTTCAAAGTATACAATGTATCCCTTATTTTTGTATTTATGTGTTGGCTTGTATCATTATGGTATTAATCATATGTCTTTATCAAGAGGTTCATTACCTGCTCATACAATACATTTGTAATATAGTCTGGAGGTACACGTATTCAATCAGATTGTTTTTATTGAAGCAAAACACAAATACAAACATAAAACACACTCTAAAAATATAAAGTGCAAAAGGTGTATACACAAGTCATAAAAGGAAGTGTAAATTACAAAAAAAGAGCAAACTTAACAATGTGCAAGTGTACCTTGTGCAAGAAATGTACACAATTGGCAGATAAACAAAATATGAAAAATTAAACCACAGATATACCAATAAAAAAAGTAAACAGAATAAACTGTTAAATGTGCAAACATGTAGTGCCAACATTTTCAAAGTAAATAAATGCCTATTGCATTAGTCGAGGAGAGATTTTTTATTCCCGTCGGCCACTCATTGCCTGGACAAGCCTCCCCATAATGTCGAGGAATGCTTGATTGAAAGCAGCCGTTTGAGAGTGTTCCTCTACTCTCAAGGCCGCTTCCTGCGCCCTTGCTTGTCTGGCCTCTTGTCTGGCCTCTTCAAGTATCATCTGCAAGTGGCGATCCCTCTGGGTACGGTTCTGCTCCTGCTGCTGAATGTCTGCCACCTGCATTTCTCTTAATACTGCAACATGTTCCTGATGCTGCAGGCTCCGTTTCCTCTCGCCTGGTCCAAAACGATGAAAATAATGTTGAAAATGCGAGTAATTCCTATAGAATGAGTTTTTATTATATATATATATTTATTTTGTATAATTTAATTAATGACACACATATATATATATGAAAAAGTGAACAAGCATATTATTATTTAGATCTTGTATGCACTTTTCAGGTAACCTCTAGCTGAATACAGCAAATCTGTGCACATAATTTAAAAGTGGCATTGGATCTATGAATGTGAACAAAAAGTTAGGCTTGCTTGTCGTCTGTTAATTTTGTTTACTCTTTTATCCAAAGTATCCTGCAACACATAAGCCATGTTGCTTATTTTAGGGGAATCCAATGTTAATCAATGTATGTACAGTTGAGGGGTTTGTTAGCCTAATATTTGATGTTATGTCTTTACAGCTAATTATGAAAAGGAGAAAGGGGCCTAACACACAGCCAGGTCTAACCAGAGAGCACCTCCTGGACAAGTACTGTGATGTACAAATTTTATACAAATTGGACATATTCTCTATCTTTACATCACAGCTGGAGATATAGGGATATCCTATTTGTACATATAATATATGAAATATATAAGTTTTATACCGGTTACCACACGCTGCGGTGTCGTCGTGCAGCTGGAAGTTGATGGTGTTGGCGGTCGTGGTGGAGACGCTGCTAGCACCGTTTGGGAAGAGTCGTTGTTGTTCCATGGAGAAAGTGGAAGTGGATCGATCGTGGACAACGAGTCTGAAACGCAAAGTTTGGCTAATTAGTTGGGAATGCACAAATTACTGCAACACACGAAGGCAACAACAACAACTCCTGAACAATAGCACGACCGCTAATCACTGTTAGCAACTAGGACATTGTGCTTCATTACGCCATGAGTTTACAGTGAAATAAAATAGGAATTTACGGTCAATAAAATCATTAAAGTTAAGATTTATAGCATTATATTTAGATAAAATAACACAACGTACCATCTGCGATCGTGTTCTCCAACATTGGCGTGGCCGAGTCCAGGGCACCCTCCCTCCCAATACTCGTTGGTCTACCTCCATAGATTGCGTCCATTTGGTCGAACCACTTCCACGATCGTCTGTTTGAACCACTCTGGCTGTTGTGGTCCTTTATGCTTCTGTAGTCACTTTTCAGTTTTTTTAATTTGTCCCTACACTGTTTGTGTGTTCGGCGGTAGCCGTGTGCAGCCAAGAGCTTAGCGACCTCCTGAAAAACTTTTTCATTCCGCGTCGCACCATCAAGCTCTTGCTGTATCCGCTCCTCAGCGATCAATGAGAGGAACGTCTGTACTTCCTCAACAGACCACGAAAAAGCAATTTCTTGGTTGAACAGTTGCGTTTGTTCAATCAAATGGAGCGTCTGATCCCTCGCTGGCTGTGCTGATTTAAATCTAGCGGGTCGGGCTGTAGAGGAGGGTCTCGTGTCGCAAGTTCAGTGACGCAGTAATGACGATTCTCTCCGGCCAATCAGTGATCAGTAGAGTTTACACGTCACGTTTTGGTAACGGTACGGCTCACTTGGAACCTCGACTGAGGTGGTACTAAAAAAGTATCAGGTACCAGGTACAGTACCCAGTGGAAAACCCCCCAAAAGTGAACCGTACCGTGCCGTACCATGCAGTGGAAAAGCGCCATTATAGAGATATGAGTCCTGGGCTGAGTAACTGAAAAAATTATTCCAGTAGCCATAGATCCAAACTGATAACAACAGGCTGAGAATAAAATCGTAGTTCCGCATTTCAAATAGCGTGGGTACCAAGAGGGGGATTTTACAATTCCAGAGCCCTCATTATCCAGACATCAAAGTCCAAAAAATATTTAAAAACAATAAAATCAGGAGAGAGGAGTGGCAGCCAAACGCACCAGCGTACCCTTTCAACCGGAAGACCTTTAAATGCAGACCTTGAGACAAAAACTCATCACCAAACACTAATGACTTGTACATTCATTGTATGGACAAAAGTACTGGCAAACCTTCTTTAGAAGAGAAAAGGGCACTTCCAAACTGTGGCAACATAGAAATTAATGTACTTAAAAATTTTATTTCCACCTCTGTTGCAACAGGCTCAGTGGTTAGAGCATTGCGTTAGCGGCGCAAAGGTTGTGGGTTCAATTCCCAGGGAACACATGTAAATACAAAAATATGTATAGCCTGAATGCACTGTAAGTCACTTTGGATAAAAGCGTCTGCTAAATGCATAAATGTATATGTCATTGGTGTTTGGTGATGAGTTTTGAGCCAACTCATTATTTTTAGAGTGCATGCTGCTCATTGTCTGTGCTCTTACAGCAGATATATGTACAGATTAAAACTGAAAGTACTTGCTGACTAATGTTTGTTCACTAATGTCAATTAAATCCTTTAATCTTTAAAACAGTTTCAAAAGACTGAGATTGGCAAGAGATGCCTTATATCAACATTACAATATGAGTGACCATGTCATGGCAAAGGCTTTGTTGGGTCTTAGGCCTGCTTAAAAATATATATAATATAATTTTTCTGTTGATTGCAAAGTTATAGTGTAGAAGAGTCATGGCATGAAGCACATTTTCTTTATATTTTGACACATTTTAAGATCAATATATCATATCGCTCTATAAAATATACTGTTTCGGAATTCTAAACTTCCTCTGCTGTTTATATATCATATTTATTATCCTTATTCTTATTGTTTTTACTACAATAAACACTATAAACAAAAATTAATTATATATCATTGTAATTTAAATTTATTGGTAACAGATTTCACCTTTTAGTTTTCCAATAAACAGAACATTAATTAATTTGAACTTCTATATTTTAAAGTTACACCAAACAGACATAGACACTTTATTATAATGAATGCCACACTTAGCTTGAGAACTGCGGATTGATCTTCATTCGCACCTTGACTTTCCCACAGTACACAACACATATTTCAATACAATCTGTGACATTTAAAATAATTCCGACTAGATCAACACAATTGTGGGGTCAGGGTGGGAAATAAATTATTTTAGTGGCTTAGTTCGCCTTTAATAAGATCGATTACGGCAACGCACGCGACACCGATATCGACGCGACGCACGCGTAAGCTAAGTCTTTGATTGGTCAACTGGCGTCAACGTCACGCTTCTCTCAGTCGCGCGTCGCGTTCACGCTCAGCGTTGGTTGTTATGGGAGATCTCTGAGTTTGTGGCGTCGTGTCGCTTGTTCAGAGTTACAAACACGGACGAAATAGCGTCGAAAAAGTGCGAAGAAAGGCAGCGCGTCAGTGGTAAGTGTGAATGCACGTTCTTAAGCTGATATAATCGATTAATTAACTTTGTACGTCTATAAATCCACAGCTAAACGCGTGTCGTCAGTCAGGCGCTAGTTAAATTATGAATTAACACCTGCTGAGAAACTGAACATCCACTTCCTACATTCACTCAATTCTACTGGACACCAATTACTAAAATAAACAAACAAACAACAAAAATGCGCAGAAATGCAAGTTTTTATTTATTTTTATACTAATTGGTTTCTAAATTAAACCCATACGTTGATAGATTGATTTTACCAGTAGGCCTATAAACCATATTCTGCTCACCATCCTCAGTCTTAATGCATTATTTTGTATTATGCAACGTATTTTGTATTATGCAATAAGTGTAGACGCTTGCATCCCACGATGCACCCATGAGCAAAAATATGCCTATTACCAGAATAACCGAGTTCATGTCTGATATGTCATTCAGATGACCATCACTGTCCTCCAGCGTACTCATGATAGCAGTGTCTTGCTGGAGCTGGATGTGATGCTTTGTGTCATGGCAGATGTGCAGCCATTATATGGCAAGTGATTGATGTAGAAATTACTTATTTATACATTCATTCATTCTTATTTATTCATTTATTTTTGAGTAAAAATGTAAGCTAACAGTCTCAAATATTTAGCCAAAGCAAGAGATTTTCATGATAAAACAACTGTGGCTAGAATTACTTGTGTTTTCTGTTGTCATGCACTTTTAGTGCACTGCATTGTGGGATATTTCATTCCATGCTGTGTGTTGTATATTACACATATAGGTGTATACTGGACATTCACATACTGTGTACAGTATGCATACTGCATAAATGCTACAATTAATACACTATTCCAAACATAGCCTTAAGCTGTGGTCATATTTACCGTAGTTTGGTGAATTTTGCAGACAAAACCAGTCGTTTCAATATAAATAAATTATATACAAATTTGAGCTTAACACAGTTTAAAAAGTTTTTTCTGTTTTTAATTTTTATGAGGATTCACAAAATCACATTAACTATTTCCAGATAAAACACTCACCTAAACTTAATGGGTTTGATTATTAGAAATTGTGTCCTCTGTACTTGGAAAAGGCTGTATGTATGCCTAATTAAATGTATTTCCCCCAAGTTGGGTAAATGACCACAGAGATTTTATCACAGCAGCCCCTTCTAAACACTAACCACACCAGCAGACTGCAGGAAACCAACATGAACTCAATGTTACCAAGTTAGAAAGAACACATGAAGAGCAATTTCATAAAGTTTACAGTGTCATTTAATTTATTTTTCTGCTAGAAATGTTTGTAAAATATTAGCTTATAATAAATATATATATGTACAAATATATTATAAGCTAATCTTTTAATTTATTAAATACATTTTAATTTAACAATTTGTTAATTATATTTTACAAGAAGCATTACCATTCAGTGAAAGTGAAACAGTTTACGGGAATTAAACATTGTAGTCGCTGATGTAATAATCAGTCAATATATCATTTGCAAAGTTCATTCATTATTAATTTATTCCTTATTATGTGAACATATTGGAACTTTCCACTCTACAACACACCTGCATAAGCAGTGACCGTACTCTCATGGTCATGTAAACCACTGAATTTTAGAAAGCTGTGAATGTTCCTGCACACAGTGGTCGCCCGTGAGGTGATGAAGACAGCTTTGTGGGAGGAAGTTCTGATGCTCATTTTCCTCTCTGTGAGTGTTCATAAAAGTGCGAGTTGAGGTGAGTTGAGTTAATACGCATCAGACTCACAAGAGAAGATGAGGTGTACTTCTGTAACCCTTCTGCTGTGCCTGGCTACAATGCTGCTCGCTCAAGTGACCTGCCAAAGTAAGAAATACCTCCATATTATTTTATATTGATTCTTCATATTAATTAAAATATATTATGTTATTTTTAATATTAAATTAAATGGTGTTGTCAACATGAATGTCTGTGTTAAAAATGTTTTTGTTTCCTTTTGGTGTTTGTAGTAAACCTCCGGTCAAATTGCCTTTGTCTCAAGACATCAAATCGGGTTCCCCGCAAGGAAAACATCGAAAGTTACATGATACAAAAAGCAGCCATCTGCCACATTGATGCCATTTTGTGAGGTTTTTTTTTACATATTAAGGCATATACACTGTGATATATCAACTATTCAACAATATTTCATGCTAATATGTCAGAATACATTTTTTTTGTCTAGGCTTTATTTTAGTACATTGAAATTTTACCCATGTACAGTTTAAATTTGGGTAATCATTTGTACTTTTATATATTTTGTTGCATTGTCATGTAGTGGTGATTCACTCTCCAACGGTTCAGAATCGATTATGAGCGTTTAGTTTTTCACCAGATGTGCGATGACGCTGAGTTTGCTTTAGAAACACCCGTATTCTGCTTGCTTACAATTCTTCACACACATACACCACTCATACCTCCCTTAAAATAATCTTT
Organism: Schizopygopsis pylzovi; assembly: GCA_027422435.1. Classification (NCBI taxonomy): domain Eukaryota; kingdom Metazoa; phylum Chordata; class Actinopteri; order Cypriniformes; family Cyprinidae; genus Schizopygopsis; species Schizopygopsis pylzovi. Next base: position 42,837 of record JAPDDL010001057.1, read on the forward strand.
CATAAAATTCGTAAAGGTTGATGCGAATTACAAGGACATTCACAGGCTTCATTGCACAAGATGCGCTGTGAGATTTTATTGTATTTTTCTTGCAAATGCTCTACGAAGTCATCATTTATGTGGTTTGGAATGCATTGGACTTATATATTTAAAATATGAACCTCACCAACAGAAGGCACACTTTCAATTTCAAATGCGCACTTTGTTTGTATAGACTGCTTGCTTTCCAGTTATATCAGTTTAACATTCTTAACATACAATTGTTTTAATATTTTTTTTACATTTGTAATTATTTTAAAAAGTAGGGTAGACCGGGGCAATTGTAAAACACTCAATTCCTCTAATCAGAATCAAGCTAGTGTGATAAAACTTAATCTGCAAATGCTCAGTAAGATTATCTCACTGCCTGTGGAAAAGGAGCACAATCATTTCACCTCAGCAGAAATTTTTAACAAAATACTGATTATGTGGTATGAAAAAGTAATTTTTGGACGTACAGTATTTTTCTGCTGCTGTCTAAAGTTTAGATGATCGTGAATTTAAACTAAATACATTTTTAGGTTATTGATAGAAAATATGAACAACCTATGCTAATATAGGTGTAGCTAGATAGGGTATGAGATTGTATCATGGCTGCAACATCGGGGGCAATTGTAACACAGGGCCCAGCAAACACCTTGTTTTTCTGCATTGACATAGCTACTTTTCTGTTTGAAAATAAACATATTTTAAATTTAAAATTACATTTAAAATGATTAGTGCTGCTTTTAAATATATAAAAAAATTAAATGACCATTATCTCCACATGATCTCTTTGAGTTCTTCTGTTAATATGTTTATCTTGTACCATTTCATTAAAGACTGTTCTTGACTCATCAGTTAAATAATGTTGAGTAAAATATATATAAATAATTAAAATCTAGTTACCTCTAGAAAAGTTGCAGTCTTCTGCAAAAAAATATAAATAGACACTTGCTTTTTGAATGATGCCTAACATTTAAGCGAATTTGAAACATATATTATATATATATATATATCACATCTAATTTTAGATACTACAGTAAAGTTCCTTTTTATTTGAGATGCAATGGTTTGACATGACTTATTTTTCAGTGTTACAACTGCCCCCAAACACTGTTACAATTGCCCTCAGCAAGGGGGCAATTGTAACACTCTATATTCTTGAATTTCATTTAATATTATAGTCTTGTCCTTATTAGTGGAAATATATAAATAATTGGCATTATTAATTAGTGCACCTATATCGGTTTCTTGTATCAAAATATGACTAGTGTATTTCAAGTAGCCTGTGAGTTTTGAAGGAAAATGTTAAAAATGTTACAATTACTTATGTAAGGATATGTAAATGTAAGGATTTTAAGATTCTCAAGTCAGTACACTAACAAATTAATAAGGGGGGGAAAAGTAGATAAAGAATCGTTCTGGAATCGCATCGCGACTCCCAGAATCAGAATCGTATCGGATCGTGAGGTGACCAAAGATTCCCATCCCTATTGTCATGCTAAATTGTTACTTTTATGTACTTACAGATTTAAAACTGTCAAAGGTCGTTTCATTTGTGCTGATCCACAAAGCCCTTTGGCAATAAGTGCCATGCGATATATGAATATGAAAAAAAAGACAGCATTTCTCAGAAACCCCACATCAACATTAAAAACAGGATTAACACTGAGTGCAACACCAGACTGGAATGGTGAGGATGAATTATGAACTATACTTTAACTGAACTACTTCAATTTGTTGACATACGTCTGTATGTATTTATTTATTTATTGCACCTGGTCAGTTTACAGTTATTTCAGTTAATATTTCAGTATATATTTCAGTCAAACTGTCTTGGCAAAAATAATTTCAGATGCTAAAATTTTTTTTGTTTCCTTTTGGTGGTTGTAGCAAATGGTCATTCATTTTGCCCTTGTCTGAAAACATTAGAAACTGTTCTCAGCAAGGAAGATATCAAAAGTTACAAGATACATAAAGCGGACATCTGCCATAGTGATGTCATTGAGTGAGTTTTTCTCATGCAATTGTATACACTATTATAGAATATGTATATTTAATGATAAATCTGAGCTAAAATGCAGAGTTCTTTTTGCCTTGCCTTAATTTAATGTATTGACAGTTTTTACCCTTTAACTTTTTGATACCAAATCATGTTACTTATATACAGTTAAAAAAAAACATCATCTGCACATTTGTGTATATTTTTGTGTGTTGTTATGCTAAGTTATTACTGTTATCTATTTACAGATTTAAAACAGTCAACGGTTTCATGTTTTGCGCTAATCCACAAAAGCTTTGGGTGAAAAGAGCCATGCAATTTGTGGACAAGAAGGCAAATGAAACGACAGCCCATCCCATGAACTCAACATCAACATTTAAAACAGCATCAGTGCAAAATACAACATCACACTGGAATGGACAGCATGAATTAAGAAGTGATTCACATGAGCAATATGAATATTTGTACATATGTCTATAATTTTTGCCACTGGCGGAAACATGGATTCCCTATCTGTCGGTCACTACGAGTTATGTCGTGTCGACATAGGGGATTTACTTGGAAGCCCCTATCATCTCTGACTTAAGAGAAAACGCCATTGAAATTGGTATAAAATGGCGACAGGTGTGTCCACTGATTAGGATTTTTGCTTCGGAGCCGAGTGGATGAGAAGAGTGCTGATCTCCACAAAGCCTTTCATCTTTGTTTTGTTCCTGGTTGGCGTAACGGTGCGATCAGCGGAGTCCCTCTCATCAGCGATTCCCCTGGGCACTTCAACTAAGAGAGCAAATTCTAAAAGAGCAAATCACGGATGATCGCGTCTTTTTCAAGATGCCGTTTCGTCCGTGTCCTTATGGTTGCGGTCGTTTCTTGTCTGCGGATGACGGACACGATCATTGTTTTCAGTGTCTGGGCATCCAACACGCTGAAGATGCTTTCGTGGATGACTCATGCACCTGTTGTGGGCGTATGAGCATGATTTCGCTTGCGATCTCGCCTTTCCTTTCTGAAAGGATTGGCACCCTCTGCCGCCACCCGTGCTGGTCTCTCTGCTAGCAGAGTACAGTAAGAGCCTCTCCGCCGGGTACGCCCCCCACGGACCTCTTACTCCTCACGCAGCGAACATCCCGTCCGGTTCCCGGGTGATTTCGCTTGTCCGTCCCACGGGGCGCCCAGCATTTCATTCGGTGCGCGTTCTGTAGATAGGATGTCGATCGCAGCATCGGGGGATGGGCTCACGTCCTCTGAGGATGAAGGTGCACCGGACCCAGAGCTGATGGCCATGCTTGCCCGGGCAGCCGTGAGCATTGGGCTGGAGGTCAACAGACCGCCCAGTCCCGAGCCCTCGTGGCTGGACGATTGGTTTCTCGGAGCGGTAACCCGGTGCCTTTCTTCCCGGAGGTGCATGAGGAACTGACGAAGTTGTGGATGGCCCGTTTCACGGCCAGAAGCCTCTCCTCCGCCGCCTCCATCCTCACTACCCTTGACGGCGGAGTGGCCAGGGGGTACGCGCGCATTCCCCAGGTGGAGAGAGCGATCGCGGTGCACCTGTGCCCACGAAACGCCGCCACTTGGAGGAACCGTCCGCGTCTCCCGTCCAAGGCCTGTAAGCTGACAGCCGCTCTCGCGGCCAAAGCTTATAGCGCTGCGGGCCAGGCAGCCTCCGCCCTGCACGCCATGGCTATCCTGCAGGTTTACCAAGCCAAGGCGCTCAAACAGGTGCACGAGGGTAGTACCGACCCGGGGTTGATGCAGGAGCTGCGCACGGCGCCTCTTTGGCAGACATCTGCAGAGGTGCGGGCTGGGCGACACCAGTTGAGCCAGTTTCTTCCCGTGTGTTGGGTAACAGGTAATGGGCGGGAAGAACTGGCCGGTGTCACGCTTGCTGCACCATTCCCCCTCACCCAGGGATACGAGCGCCTTTTTTCTCCCCCAGTTCAGTTCCCCGGACGGTGAACCCTGGTGGAATCCAGCACCCCCGGCAGTCAGACTGGGCTGAGTCAGAGAAGGCTCGCTTCCCTGCCGTTACGGCAAGCTGTAACAACAAATACGAAAGACCTGAATCCGTCTTTCACTGAAGGTCGAAATTCCTTCCGATTTCCGTGGGGAAAGGAACAGTGGCTTGGCTATCTCCAGCAGCGATGTACTCAGTGGTCCCGGTGGGCACCAAGGTTAGCGAATTTGCGCTGGGGTGGTAGGAAAGTTGCAACCTCTTGCATGGCATTTGTCTGTCACGCGCTCGCTTGTCAACATCTGCATGCCACAAGGTTGTGACGGGGTTCAGCTTGTGGCGCTTTCCATAGGACCCCTATATCGTCATGACATAACTCATAGTGACCGACAGATAGGGAATGTCTAGGTTACGTACGTAACCCCCGTTCCCTGATGGAGGGAACGGAGATGTTATGTCCCCATGCCACAATCTTGAACCATCGCTGGTTGCCAGGGACTCGTCTCGGCTCCTCAGCGTAAAACCTAATCAGTGGATGCACCTGTCGCCCTTTTATACCCGTGTGCACGGGGAGTGGCTCAGGTATGCAAAATCCACTAGCCAATTTCATTGGCGTTTTCTCTTAAGTCAGAGATGATCGGGGCTTCCAAGTAAATCCCCTATGTCGTCACGACATAACGTCTCCGTTCCCTCCATCAGGGAACGAGGGTTACATACATAACCTAGACGTTTTTTTTCCATGCATCTGTCAGTTTTGAAATTTTAGGCTTTCACAAAGTATCCAAAATTCCTCTCTTTCTCTCTCGTTCTCTCCCGGGATTGTGGGTGGTGGGAGGAGTTTGGAGCAGTGATGCACGCTTTTGAGAGTTTGTTTCACTTTATAGGTTTTGGTGTTTCCTTTTGTTAAGATTTAAGTAAAATATTTAATTTAGTTTATGCTCTGACTGAGGTCTGCTAACTTGAACAGATTCGGTCAAGCAGAGATTTCTCACGCTGGACTCTCAGACATGGTTTGAAGTGCATGCCGGATGACTCTATATCTGTGGAATATGTGTTGGTTGCAGTAAGTGAACAGGTTGGTGGGCTAAATATTAAGTCTGCTTCTAGAATGAACAAAGCTGTTGTTGTTTTTCTTGACGGTGTTCAGATGGTTCATAATCCGATTGAATGTCGAATTACAATTAATGACATGTTTTTACAAGCACTGCTGTTATCGAGAAAAAGTACTATCGAATGTTCCTCCATTCATTAAAAACGAAGTTATTCAGAGGGTGCTTGAAAGATATTGCAAATTAACAGCGCCTATTAAGATGATCCTGTTCTAGATATCTAGATCTAGATATCAAGTACGTCATGTCCTTTCGGCGATATACGTACATAATATTAAATGAGCAACAACCGGCTGGCTGTGAAACTAAAACATGAGAAAAAAAAATACACAATCTTTTTTAGTTTGGTTCAAATGCGGTGCTTTTTGTGTGGTGAACAGGGACATGTTAGGCAAACGTTTCCAAATAAACAAACGGATTTCCGGCTGAGCATGTGAGTGAGAAGACATGCTTGAAGTTAGCTCCAAAGCACTTTGTCGTTCTATTATATCTTTCAGGCTGCCTGAAACGTAGGGCTGTAGTCAAGTCCACCTTTGTCGAGTCCAAGACAAGTCCAAGTCCAAAGAGGTTCGAGTCCGAGTCAAGTCCAAGTCCAAAGAGGTTCGAGTCCGAGTCAAGTCCGAGTCCAAAGAGGTTCAAGTCCAAGTCCAAGTCCAAATGAGAAGGTCAAAACAGAGAAAGAAAAAAAATCTTCTTCAAAACCACATACTTAATTATTGATAATTGATGTGATACGAGAGACGGCATATCTTCTATTCTAATATAATAATTTTGCATTATTGTTTGTAATGATCTAAAGCATGTGCAGCAACACTGTAGGATTAAATTAGGCTATTTTATTTCTCCTCCTGAGACCCAGCTGTGGAGTTTTTGCCTCTGTAGTGGACATTCTATTGTAGTGAATTTCTCTGAGACCTCACATGTCACAGTTATAAGCCTGGATGTCCTGCACAGAGCTCATTCAGGGCTTTATAGAGACACTAAAGGTTTTTTAAACCCTCTCCTATGCCTTTAAAGATGGCAATATTTAATTTAGTGAAAAATTGTACATCCTTATGGAAATATGATTATATTCTGTAATGTCTTTTAAATCTGAATCATTTTCAGATTGTTTGTCATAAAGCAACATCTCAGGAAAATGTTATGGGTTTTCAAATTCAAATATGACTCTGTTATGAAACAGGACATCATTTCATACATGCTCAATGTAGAGGACACCAGGACTAAAAGCATGTTTATTATGCATTTTGGGAGACAACAATTGAATAGGGAAATAAATTATATATCAGTTTGCTTATGAAATATCATATATTATTATGAAAATCTGGCCATGTATTACTCCCATTATGATTTTTTTTCAGGAGGATATTTTAGGTTTAGCAATTTCACTTATATTTGACCAATTCTCGATTTTGTAAGATTTTATCTAGTCAACTTGAAAATGTAACTACAACATGATTCAAGCTACTTTCTCTTTATTAACCCTCTAGTTAAAGAATAGTATATTCTAAGTGCACCACACATGACGTTGTCTTCATGATGTAAATGTGAAACAAATCACTAAATATCTTTGCAGAAAAGATGAACTACAACTACATCTTGTACAAACTTATATTATGCATATTAGGCTATATGTTATGAAATAATACAAGACAAATGCTCCAAAAAACTCAAGTAATTCCAATTCAAAATGACTGAAGGTATAACACCTAGAGTGCTATTATTAACTATAAAGGCTCTGTAAAACAATGAACAGCAGTTCTCAGCCTGTCACCGGGATGCAAACCTGAAATATCAGATATACAGTAGTAGGCTTCGATTACGCTGCTGTTCCGTTGTTTTTTCTATGTAAAAATGGACGCGTTTGACGGTTGCGCTCGCGTCTCTTGCAGCGTCTCGTGCATGAAACGGCTTTCTAAAAACGCGGCACTCTAGTTATTAAAAGATGTTTAACTCACATCTTCTTGTATTTTTCCTATTTCACTGCCCGCGTCAACACAAAAACACATTCTGTGTGAATGGCACCTAGAGAGCATCACACGAGAGCGGTTAATCATGTGAATCGACATGCGGTTGGATTGTTCTTTATCAAAGTGTCTAATTCTAGCGTTTGGTAATATTTCTATTCAAAATCACGATTCCTCGATTTATAAAAAATCTAATTGTGGCAAAACATTAAATTCTATGTATTATGCAACTTGCCGACAGCGTGTCTGTGGCCAAAATAAAGATAATTTATGCCTCCACGCAGCGCGCACACTCATATGACGCAGCTGTGCATTTAACAGGGGACCAATGACAATGCCCGTTCTAGATGGACCAATGACAATGCCCGTTCTAGATGGAGTTAAACCAATGGCAATTACATTACCCATTTGCGGAACAAGCTAGTCTTTGTTTTGAAAGAGAAAAAAAAAGCATATATTGCTGGACTCGGTCGAGACCAACTTGAACATTTGGTGAGTCCGATGACCAAGTCCGAGTCCAAATACCAACGAGTCCAAGACAAGTCCGAGACGATAGAAAAACGTCTCGAGTCCGAGACCGGACTCGAGTACTACAGCCCTACTGAAACGTTAAACACACTTGGTGGCTTATTTTTCAAACTACGTATTCGCCAATTGTAGCTTGGAAGGATTTATGACTTCTGAAAG
>JAPDDL010000691.1:0-52610 GCA_027422435.1 Schizopygopsis pylzovi
CAGAAATACATGAAAGTAAACTTGTTCAATATATCACAAAAAGACATCAAAGACACATTATTATGACATTTCAAGAAACACTTTCATCTCAATGAAAAAGTGACAATGTCATACACGATCAAAGAAGTGAAATGTACCTCCGTCCAGAAATTGCTCTTTAAAATACACCTCTGCACATGCAGCAAATGCCAGTGCATAAATAAAGCACACTGCAGCAGCGATCCGCATCTCTGCACTGTAGAAGGATCTGTATTAGATGAAGATCCCGATATAATAATGAATGGCGCTCGGGCTGATGGTCGGTGAAATATGGCTCGGTTGTGTTCCTGCACAGATGGCTGAGAACCATTGGCCGGACGCGCAGCCAATCAGAAGAGACCACGAGTGAGGAGTCAGCGCCGTGGCTGTATGGGATCAGATTTCCGCTTTAAGTATTGCAGTCACAGATACAAAAACAAGCGTGAATAAAAAAAAAACACGCAAATAAATATATATTGCACGAGATTTAAAAATGAAAGCAACATTTTCAGAATAGCAAACAATGGTCACGGATAGAAAAACAATCAGCGTAAATAAAAACATTAATAACGCATTTTTTTTTTATAATAAGCATGAATCAAAACGTTAAACACATTTAAAATCAATTGCACAAATTTGAAATATTAATGCAAAATTATCTGACTTGCGCACAACATAAAATTGTCCTTGTTTATATTTCAGTTTTTTCTGCTCTCAGACATTTTGTGCTCATATTTAAATTTTTTGTATGCTTATGTTATTTTCCCCTACGCTCTTGTTTCCACGTTCTGCGCTTGCTTTCCTAAATGCTGCAGTTAGAGTTTCATGTAAATCAGGGCAGGTTTAAGCGCATCATTGGTCCACTAGTTCTTGATTGACAGCTCCTCAGCCAATCAGTCGAAGAAGGGTGGTGACGTCACTCCTTGTACGCCTCATTGCTGCCGATGTTGTGTTGATTACTCGTACAGGTGAAATGGATAGCCTAACTGTTAGCTGGGAAACATATTTTCACACACACACACACACACACACACACACACACACACACACACACACACACACACACACACACCCTCATAAGAAGAGAGTGTGATCAAATGCCTGATAGTTTTTTAATTTTCTCTTATCCGTAGAGTTTTGTAAAGTCATGAAACTAACCATACTTCCTCAGAATTACTTTTTCCCTGCATGTAAAAAGTTTTGAAGGTTTTGGAAACTGCACTTTAAAGATATAAGATATTTCTGCTATCTTTTTTTTTTTACGCTCACTTTAATAAACCCCTATATCAACACCGTTCAAGCTATCCACAAGCCGTTCACAATTTAGCATCTTTACCACTATTTAATTGTTTGATAGTTTGTTATGTTTGTAATGGTATTTGTAGTGGAAATCGTTAGAATGTCTGTGATGGTTTCTATTGTTTTTGCCAGTAGGGTCACCATGGGTTTTGTGATAATATTTGCCATAAATGCGACAGGCTTGCTGCAATATTGTGAGATATAGCGACTGTTTGTACTGTAGTTGTGGTGGGCCTATTTAGGAGAGAATCCAGGGCCGTATTTTACTCACAGTCCGTCCCTGGGTGTTACTGTGCTTGATTGGCCATCAAACTTGTCTGACCTGAACCCTGTAGAGAATCTATGATGAGAGACACCAGACCCAACAATGCAGATGACCTGAAGTACGCTATCAAAGCAACCTGGGCTTCATTACACCTGAGCAGTGCCACAGACTGATCACCTCCATGCCACACCAAACTGATGCAGTAATTCATGCAAAAGGAGCCCCTACCAAGTATTGAGTACATAGATACTGAATGAGACACTGAATTTTGGGTTTTCGTTATCTGTAAGACATAATCATCCAAATTTCAAGAAATAAAGGCTTGAAATATTTCACTCTATGTGTAATGGTTCTATATATTATATGGGTTTCCCTTTCTGAAATGAGAGACACAAAATCTTTACCTTTTTCATGATATTCAATGTTTTTTAGATGTACCTGTATATCAATTTTTTCAAGAAATGTATTAAAATCCAGGTTAAGTGTAATCTAGGATATGTTATTAAAATATTATAGTGGGTTGAAACATACTGTACCCTAAGCAACAAAAACAAGTGTTTAAAACAAAATGCTGATACCGCAACATGTGCTAACCAGACGGGCCATCATTTTGGAAATGTTGCCATGGCAACAAAAAATGCACACATTCTCACATGACTGAACCTGGGTGTTCATAAGATGTTACTTAGGGACCTCCTGAGTAGAAAGTGAGGGATAATGCTTTAAAAAGACCTTTCCAGATCATCACCAGTGTTTGTGACACGGGTTCTTATGGTTTAAAGCACAAAAGTTTTCAAACTAATTTTTGAAACATTTTAAGTATATCAATATAGAATTTATGTATTTAAATAAATAAATAAATAGTCTCAACACTTGATTATTTATTTTATTCATTGATTGATTGATACATGTAATGTCCACTGGTACATTTTGAGGCACTACACTTTTTTTTTTAGGCAAAAATTAAAATCCTTGGATGCAAACTTGGCTATGCTATTGTGTATTTTTATTGTGCTATTTGAGCATATAGGAATGCAACAATCATATTCGTCTTAGTTTTTGGTCACCTCTTTGGTCAGCCTTTTTCATCTCTGCGTTAGCTCTCAGCTGAATTTTGAAAAAAGTCATAAAGATCCTCCGACATCATCTGTGAGTTAATGAGTAATATGGCTATAGTCCAATTTAAACACTAGGATCAGTACAAACATTTACATCTCCAAATATATATGCTTTCAGATATATATATGCAAAATGGATATGGTTTGATATGAATGGAAGGTTTTTTTTGCAAAATTTTTAATTTGAACACAAGGTTCAAAAACTCTATGGGCTTCCCTTTCAAGTATTTGGAGGCCGATGTTAAATTTAGGCGCTGAACTAGGCAAATGATACTTTAAACTCTGCCTGTTACATTCTGGCTATGCCTTTTATCTTCAGCTCTTGATGAACGTGTTTAGATAAATAGAATTAGATTTTTATTGAAAAGCAGAAACTACTGTACATTACATCTGCCATTGTTATGTTGTGTTTTATGATTGCCCATGAGGTAAAATAAGATACAAATGTCAAAAACTCAATAAAGCTGATCATTTTTTGTATCAATTCAGTACACCACCGTTGAAACTATTCTGTTTGATTGGTTGCACTGTTAAAATTGTTGGCTTTTTATGAATAATGGTTTCTGCTTTTCTAGCAATAAAACGCACGCAGAAAACTTTCTGCAAGTCAATGACCAAAAGCTCATTACTAGCTTTTGCATGGAAGGATACAAACTCACCAGGAGTGTAAAAAGTGACAAAGGTTTGAACAAATTTGAACACAAGGTTCAAAATGTTTAAATTTGCGTAAAGATAACTGTGCCATACAGCTAACAGAGCATGATATGGAGAGCTCTCCTATGAATTCTTTGAGCACTAGTTTTGCATGTTGGAAATAGCATGTGTTATTCTATTCATACTGAGATAAAAAAGGAGAGAGTAACAGAAAGAGAGCAATTTAGAGTTTAATGAAGGGATGAATGTTTTTAACAGTCCATAGATGTACAGCTGTTTAGAATATGTCTGTGTTCTAGAATATGTCTGTGTTTCAGTATGTCACTGGGTCTTTCAGGAGTTTATACCTAGGTGTTTTTTTTCACAGAGATCGCATTTCACATATCATGATTCCAAACTATTACTCTCTCTTTAATGCTGATTATATGATGATGATGATGATGATGCATTTTATTTATGGCGCCTTTCTAAACACCCAAGTTCACCTCACAAGCAAATAAAATAAAAAATACAAGTCACTGCCAAAAACAAAAACACACAACAAACTCTGTACATATACACGTAAAGCGCAGTAGAGACTCAATAATACATATCATAAAAAAGCCTGTCTAAAAAGATATGTTTTAAGACGTGTTTTAAAAGTCAGCACGCAATTGCTATTGTGAATATCAAGGGGAAGGGAATTCCATAGGCGGGGGGCAGCATAGCTAAAAGATCTGGCACCCATAGTAGTTAGTCGAATCCGAGGTACCACAAGAGAAATTGAAGATGAAGATCTAAGAGCACGTGAAGGGGTGTAGACTGAAGAAGTTGATTAAGGTATTGAGGTGCAAGATTATGAAGTGCCTTGTAAGTAAGTAGCAAGATCTTAAACTCTACTCGATACTTTACTGGGAGCCAGTGCAACTGCTGAAGAACTGGAGAAATGTGCTCATTAAAAGGTGTTCTAGAAAAAACACGAGCTGCAGAGTTCTGAACCAACTGGAGCTTATGAAGTAATTTGGCGGGAACACCAGTGAAAAGGGCATTACAGTAGTCTATACGTGAAGTAACTAATGTATGAACAAGAACTGCTGTATTATTGGTAGAAAGAAAGGGACGGAGACGGTTAATATTACGCAAGTGGAAGTATGTGTAACAGATGTATGCCAGTAAGGGCTGTGTGTAAACCTCGCTCCCCTGACCTCAAAAAGAGGCGCTCTAGCGACTGACGCTAGAGGCTGTAGCCTTTGGCGTTCCTTGTTAGTGCACCTGCCTCCCGCGCCGGAATCCCGGGTTCGAGACCTGCTCGGAGCAAGAACGAGTTGTGGTGGTGTGGACCCGGGAGGGGGTGTTACATATGCAGTCCGCGTAATACTATTAATTTGAGTTTCAAAGGATAGTGTGCTATCCATGACAACACCCAAACTTTTAACCTGTGAGGAAGGAGATATTACATTATTGTCAATGAACAAAGAAAAACTATTTGATTTAGACAAATCAGATCTAGTGCCAATAAGTAGAGCCTCAGTTTTGTTGCCATTTAGCTTCAGAAAATTAGCTGAGAGCCAATGTTTAATTTCATCTAAACAGCTGGATAAAGATGGTGGTGGAAAAGAACCAGTGGGTTTGGCAGACAGGTAAAGTTGGGTGTCATCCGCATAACAATGAAAATGAACACCATGTTTCCTCAAAATGTAACCAAGAGGGAGTATATAAATAATAAAAAGAAGTGGGCCCAGAATAGAACCCTGGGGAACCCCAGTGGTAACTGTTGATGTTCTTGATCTAAAACGTTTTAATTGAATACATTGAGTACGTCCAGAAAGATACGACCTAAACCAAGACACAGGAGTGCCAGTGATCCCAATAGAAACCAACCTGTCAAGAAGTATCTCATGTGAGACAGTATCAAAATCAGCAGTCAAATCAAATCATATCCCAAACATAATATATCACAATATTATATCACAAACATAATCCCTTATAACGACCACACGGACACAGTTTCCATAAAATACACCTGAGGTGTGATCTAAATTATATGGGATTAAGGTCCTGTCTGTGGTATGCTAACGTCCATGTTTATCTTGTCTTGAATGGAGTAAAACTGTTCTATCTCAAATGTCAGGCCAAACCGAGAACACCTCTCTAGAACCCAGCCCACACCTCCAGTGTCTTTATAAGCACACCAGGTCCTCCTGTTCAGCTTCATTCTGTACGGGCATCATCAATAAGCTCGAAGAGTGTCCATTTACCAACTTTGTCATACAGTCAACATCATCTGCAATCATCTTCTACAATGAAACTGCTGTGGTCTCTCTTTGTTCTGTTGGTCTCCAGTCTGCTGGTTTCAAGCAGGGTGGTGCAAAACTTTTTAGTACCTGCACCTGCAGGATGTCCTGCATTCTTTCTGAACACTCAACTGGGTCGGGTCACTCCGACTATTCTGCCAGGAAATCAATATGCAAGAATATGTCAGGAGTATGCAGGATATGACAGATTTGCCACATATTATGATACCTACTGGCATATTCCTGTTTGGACAGCATATAGATTTATTGGAACTGGTGCAAACAACAGAATTGGATGGAGAACTGAACCTGGGGTGAGACGGTGTTCTTTTCCATTAAAACACAATAGCAGTCAGTGATATTACTCTACATATGTTTATTTTTATTCTGCATCTGTTAATGATAGTAAATTGGCTGATTTGTAAAGTCTCCAGTCGTGAAAACCTTGCAGATGTTGCTTTGTGTCAACCAGTCTAAAGAAATTGCTTCATTTTTCTTAGTATCACCAGAGAATGCTTACATTAAAATTGCAATTAATGCAAACATTGAGGGATCATTTAATGTAATTTCTTTATATCAAATTTAAATAGATGTTCATCACATTGGGCAACTAGTTAAAAAAAAGAATACAACTGAAAATGTTTGCTATACCATTTCATGCCATTTGTAGCGCAGCAGTGGCTACATATATGTTCTCGTCCTTCATTATACTCTCCTTGAAAATAAACAGTTTTCAGTTGTATTAGCTCTTCATAATTAATTAATAAAAAGCAAAACAAAAAAAGCCCACATGATCAAAGATATGGTAATTTAGGAATTCCAGGAGTATCAAACGATAAGATCACTTCCTGTGAAACATACTGCAAATGGACCCATGTGTTGTTTAGGCTTAAACTACGAGCTGACACAATCTTTAACAGAATTCATTTAGATGTGCTGCAGGAGATGTGTCCTGATCTAAACTGAAGTTGGTCTGAAACTCCATCTCTGTTATGAAGTCACACTCTCTATATGGAGATCATAATGTTTGAGGAGTTACAGAAACTGGAGCCTTGACAACGGAATATCCTCTATATGTCCTTACAAAGTTGTCTGATGTCTAAATAATATAAATGTTCATTTTAATCTCAATCATCCAAATTCTTTTCTTGCATCCATCAAAACAGCTCAACAATAACCAGCAGGCCTTCAATGCAGATTATAATGGAGTTGGAAGAGACAGAGGTCATCTGTATCCTGTTCGTCACACATCTACTCCAGATGACGCAAGGTCCACATTCACTCTCACTAATGCAATACCACAATCTTATTCTCTGAACAGAGGCCAGTGGAAGGCGCTGGAAAGAAATGTTGCCATTATCATGAATAACTGCTTGAACAGCGGTTACACTGTGTATGCTGTGGTAGGGGCGGTTCCAAACAACAATCAACCGAATCACATCAATAATTTAAACATACCAAGCTACATATGGAGTGCTTACTGTTGTATTGATAACAATTTAATTGCCCGGATATCTATGGGTTATATTACAGTGAACCAGGGGAATAACACTCCTAATCAGATGACTGTGCAAAACCTGGAGATTAACCTCACTCAACTCTATGGGCTTCCCTTTCAAGTATTTGGAGGCCAATGTTAAATTTAGGCGCTGAACTAGGCAAATGATACTTTAAACTCTGCCTGTTATATTCTGGCTATGCCTTTTATCTTCAGCACTTGATGAACGTGTTTAGATAAATAGGATTTGATTTTTATTGAAAAGCAGAAACTACTGTACGCTACCATCTGCCATTGTTATGTGGTGTTTTATGATTGCCCATGAGGTAAAATAAGATACAAATGTCAAAAACTCAATAAAGCTGATCATTTTTTGTATCACTTCAGTACACCACCGTTGAAACTATTCTGTTTGATTGGTTGCACTGTTAAAATTGTTGGCTTTTTATGAATAATGGTTTCTGCTTTTCTACTGTCACTTTGGATAAAAGCAACTGCAAAATGAATCAATTTGTACAATGTGTGTTTTTCTCAATGTGTGTGTTTCTCATTTAGAAGAAAGGAAATGAAACAACTGCATTATTTTCCTTTAATGATTGATCATACAACCAGGTGCAAAACTGCACATTTGCCAAAGGCTATGCAAGATCAGTGTCTGCCTTGATGTGTGTCCCCCCCCCCCCCTTTATTCTAGTAGCCTCTAGCAATAAAACGCACGCAGAAAACTTTCTGCAAGTCAATGACCAAAAGCTCATTACTAGCTTTTGCATGGAAGGATACAAACCTCACCAGGAGTGTAAAAAGTGACAAAGGTTTGAACTTCATTCCCCCTCCCCCCCTTTTAAATACCATAGGGGAAAAAAGTGAAAAGTAAAAACAAGAAAAAAGAAAAGTGTGTCACATAACATTCCCTTTAATGCCTGATGGCAGACCCCAGACAGTATAACTTTTTAATTCATTATAATTTTCAAACACATGTAATAAATATCTGAGATATCGTCAGCAGTCCACTTCGTAAAAACGAGACCAGACATTTGAATGCAGTGAGATGTAGTTATATTTATTCTTACCTGTATTTATATATATTCTCTTGTGTTATGTTTCTTTTTTCTTTTTTTTTTTTGCACTGTCCATTGAGCGGACCTGTACTGATTTACATTTCACTACCGATTATATCCTGTATAATTGAGTATGTGACGAACAAAAACAACCTTGAACCTTGAGAATTATTTATATATATATATATATATATATATATATATATATATATATATATATGTTACAGTGAGTTTACAGCATATTTGAATGTTAATGTAAACAAGTGTGTTATGTATTAACTTTGCCACCTTTCATTTAGACCGTTATGTTTTGTGAGGCAATTCAGTAGTATCTACATTTGTATAGATATCGCTTCTCCTTTAAGCGTTCGTGCTCAGACGCATAATGTATGTGAACGGGGAAATAGAGGGATGTGAGAGTAGGCCTTCTGATGTCTGTGTATACTAATCTTGCCTCACTACTCTGTTTAAGGAATAAATACAGTGAAACCGTCATCCCATTCATGGTGTAGTTGTGTTTCTTGTGGTGTCCGGAGGTTACCATTTGAGTTCTGCTACACTGAGAAATTAATTTTTTTTTTATTTTTTTTTGATGCTAAATCGATACTTTTAAAATTACCGGTGCCTAAACGGTGCCTGAACCGATACTTATATATAAAAACAAATACTAATTAATAATTGTATTCGTCATTAGCACTGAACACATGGGCCTGGTTTCACAGACAGGCCTTAGACTAAACCAGGATTAGATCATAGTTCAATTACACATTTAAGTAATTTTTATAAACATGCTTGGAAAAAAAACTATTACTGTGTTCTCATGGCTCAGTGGTAGAGCATTGCATTAGCAACGCAAAAGGTCGTGGATTCAATTCCCAGGGAACACACATATTGACAAAAAGAAGTTATAGCCTGAATGCACTGTACTTCGCTTTGGATAAAAGCGTCTGCTAAATGCATACATGTAAATGTACTGGGGTGCATCTTGAGACAACAAGACATATTGAGATATTTTAGGATCAGTCAGGGCAAGTTTATTTCAGTTAAAACAGCTAAGAGTTACATTTTAGTCTAGGATAGGTTAAATCCTTGTCTGTGAAACTGGAGGGTGTCTTTTTCGTTCATACCGGACACTAGAGGGCGCCCTCGCACAGATGACCCACAGATAACTGCATATTTCTGCAGTTCTGAATGCGAAACCTGCGGCCAGACAACACATTTTCATTTTCAATAAGCCCATATGCTATTTTTGCTATATATTTTTAAACGTGAACCTGTAGATCTAGAAGTATCTAATGCATTATACAAATCTAAACAATTAAGTCACTAAGGTATATGTTATAATAAATATATGTTATTTAATATTTTGATAATTGATTGATAATTGTTTACATTAATAAAATAATTGATACTGTTGACTTCAGTTTTCTTTAAAAATGTTTAAGGGCTGAAACTGTGTGTATCCCCGCTCGTGATATAACGTGGGCAGGGAGGAACACACAGTCTGTAACGTGATCCACTTTCGCCCTTATTTGCCTTTTATATGTCTGCTTCCTAGTCTTTTCGTTTCTTTTCTTTCTTATTTCCTATCTTTCTTTGACAAACGATAGTAAGGAGACTCACAGAACATATACGTGACTGACACACACAGAGAGCTTTGCTGAATGACAAAAGCTGGTGCCGGCTGCACCTCACGTGCTTTTAAAGCTTCCTGGTCATGACGTCACACGCACCTGATGTCTTGCTGTCAATTTTGACTGATTACACATATGATTCAGAGCTGGATATCGCTGATGGCGTTCCCCATAGCGTCTCGACATAGCTCGATGTTCTCGGAGGGGAACAAGATTATTTTGCTTACCCTTAATAAAAAAAAAAAAAAAAAATCTGAAGACAAGACTATTTTTTTTATTTAAGAATTTTTGAATATTTTGGCTGGAAACAAGACAAAGAATCTAAATAAGAAAAGCATTTTTTGCAGTGCACTATGATATTTTCTACTTGAACCAAAAAATGTATATACATTTTTTTAATTAAGTTCAACATTTTCAGTCTGAACTTGTAGGAGAAAGTGAAATCTATATTAGAATGGTAGCTAAATTATGTTATTTCTAGCTAAAACAAGCTCGCAAAACAAATTAAAAGTTTTTAAAAGACAACCCTAAAGACAGAATATAAAAATTGAATGTGGCAAAGGATAGTAATCAAGCAGACCCTCATGCCTCACAAAAACAAACTGCTCTTGGGCTGTCCCTAATACGCAATAGACCGCAATGTCGCTCAACTTCACAAACAAATATTATTTCTGAGATGAAGGACACGGAGCCATGGTGAACAATGACCAGCTCTATCTTGCTAACCTCCAATTCTTCTTCAGTTTTCCCCCCAAAAATATACACGTCCTTTTTGTATGAAGTGCCCTTCACTGTCACCACATGAGTTGCTACTGTATCTATAAATTACAAATTCAAACCAACCACAGCTTGTCTGATTTTGTCACTGCAGTCATTTACATAAAATGCTGTGCCCTCATCAAATAACACACTTGGCTGGAACATTTCACCTGCACTCAAATAGGCTTGGAAGTGCTGGTGTCGCTCAGCAACTGTCTTGCAGATGTTTTGGAAATTGTGCAACTTTCTAGCACATCTCTTGAAGAACGAGTGCTTACTCTCTAACTTGAGAGTCCAAAGGCAAATTAAGGGGCCAAACTCTGTAATGAACTGTAGATAATGAAGCATATAGGGGTGTTTGGGCTTCAGGGAATGGTCAGGAAAGAGCTCTCTTCGAAAGTACATGTAGTCCTCAATAAGTATTTTAAGATAAGTGACCTTATAAGTGATAAGTGTTGTGATTGCTGGTGCACTAATGAGTTCTACATTTTCTCTAAGCTGCAGCACAAGTTGCCAAACAGCATTGCCACATGGATTCTTAATCCTATCTCCCACCACGAGGGAAGCAAACGACAGAAACACCAGTTCTGGGCTGCATGTCCAGTAAGTTTATTGTCACCTGGTGAAACATCAGCTGGTTCAAGGTTCAAGTTTTTTTTTTATTTGCCACATACTCAATTATACAGGATATAATTGGTAGTGAATTGTAAGTCAGGTCAGGTCCGCTCACTGGACAGTGCAATAATGTAACACAACACAAGAGTATATACAGTATATATATATACATACATATAGGTAAACAATACAAAGAAAAAATAAAGAGTGAAATGTGCAATGAAATAAAATGTGCAATACAGTATACTGTGGACTTAATAAATAATAATATAGGCAGGGGTGTGCAAGAAGAATGTGCAAACAGGTTGTACAGGGTATATACATAGCAGCAGTATGGATGGTGGATAATAATTACTGTTTATTAAATTGAGTCATGTAAATTATATTAAATGTCCTGCAGAGAGGGGAGAGCAGACCCTGAGATGCGCTCAGCTAAGCGCACGACTCTCTGTAGTCCTGGTTTGATGAGTTACCATACCACACTGAGATGCACTGAGTCAGTACACTTTCTATGGCCCCTGAATAGAAAGTTTTCAGGATAGCTGGTGAGACCCTGAATTTCCTCAGCTGTCGCAGATGGTACAGTCTTTGCCTGGCTTTCTTCACCTGTGCTTGAATGTGTGTAGTCCAAGTTAGGTCATCAGAGATGTTTACACCGAGGTACTTGAAGCTGCTCACCCTCTCCACAGGGGTCCCGCTGATCATAAGAGGAGTGTAGGGCCGCTGCTGTCTCTTCCTGAAGTCCACGATCAGTTCTTTAGTTTTGCTCACGTTCAGAGAGAGACAGTTGTCCTGGCACCATGATGTAAGTCTCTCTACCTCATCCAAGTATGCGGTCTCATCATTGCTGGAAATGAGGCCCAGAACCACAGGTTTGTTGTGGGCATCATTCCCCTTATACTTGAACTGATCTATGCGCCTGTTGAGATGTAGATAACTAAAATATTTATCCTTGACAAAAAAAAAACAATAAACAAAGGTCACTGCAATGTCGTCAAACAGGTCATGCCCAAGACATAGGGGCATCCCAGGCTGGCAAATATGAAAGAAAGAGAGTCGGTTAAAAGGAGAGACTGATTTAATGCGACACTCAGAATTTCTGCCACTGGTGCCTAATTCATGCTGATGATTATGATAGGACTGTTCTGTTCATGTGTTGAGTTCTGAAAAGTAGCTCTTTCTACATCAAAATATCTTACTGAAGTTCTCAACAAAACCACTGATACTGTGAGACCCTAAATTGTCACCCGAGATAGCACACAGTCGACCTTTGACAATTTGCCCATCACCTATCACATTACCAGTCTCCTCAAGAGCTTTCAGGTCTTTCATGAGAGGCTCAAATACCTTGTCTATCCCAAAATATTTAAAGGCCTGCTCGTTGCACAAGAGAACGAGTTGCATTTGATCTGTGGTGGATCTGTTATGAGGCAAAATAATCTCTCAGAGTTAGATAAACTGCTATAATCGTATGTTTCTTTCTTGAAGAGCCAAGTGGATTGACAACTTCGAACGCATCCTGATAGAGTAAGCGAGGATGGCTCCATTTTAAGTAGATGGTTGCACTGAGCCCCCTTCCCATTGTTGAAAACTCTGTTCTTCTAAAGTGTAGAAAACTCAGAAGAGAAGACCAGGAGACTTCGGATTCGATCGTCAGCAGAATTTCTTTATTCTATGACATGTGTTGTTATCTGTAGTCATCGAAGATCTCATCTTAAGTCATTTTTACAGGGTATCTTTATAGTCAGGATTGGAGGAGGGACTTTTTTTAGGTTGAGACAAAACATCAAAGCTGAGGGCAATAAACCTAACGAATCCACATCTGGCCAGGACAAAGTCATTTGCAGAATAAAGGTTCAATCTCTCAGTAGTCATTGATCTCATTGACAAAAGGCACAGCTGTCCCAAGCCCAAATGGTCAGGAAACAATCTCAAGCACCTTTGCCTTGCCCGACACCTCTTAGTCAGGACGTGAATTCAAATCAAACATAGAATAACATTTGTGATCCTTCAATCCCCTCTTTGAGAGTTCTAATAACTCTCACAAAAATACAAATTTAGACACTTAAAAGTTAATTCTTGTAACTTGTAATCGTTACAGGCACATTGTACATGTTCTGTGTTGCTTATATGTAATTGCATGCTGACACAGAAACAAAACATGCAATTAGGGTCCGTGAAGATTTTACGGGTAATAATCTTTTCTGGTTGGAACTGTCATTTCCTTGTGAGAGGCGGGCGTCATTTGCTGACAGAAACACTTGATACTGTGGATGCATAGATAGTACGCAAGTAGGAGAAACAACAGCAGAATTGCTATTTCCTTGATCCACAGCCAGGGTTTACCTAACAAGTTTCCGAACCATGAAGAATTATCTTCAGTCATCTGGCGTAATTTTTCTGAAAGACCAAGAATGTCTTGTTGGATTTTGTTCAAGTTCTCTGTTGGATCCATTAACCCGGTGCAGCATTCAGGACCGATAATGGTACAGGCTCCCCCTTGTGTTGCAAGAATGTAATCCAAGGCCACTCTGTTCTGTAAGATCATCATCTTGTGCGAGGCAAGAGTGTCCTTGATGTTGCCCAGGGCCAAAACCGTATCATTGGCCAATTTCTGTACAGAATCCGACAGGCTTCTGACTTGATCGAGAGCCTGCATGACACCATACGATGGGATTAATGCTCCAAGAGTTCTTGACCACCACGTTTGTACACAAGTGAGTCCTGGAATGCAGCCATCTTTGTTGGTAGAAGCTGAATTTTGTAGATGTGGAGAACTTGAGGTGGAGTGTGTATTTTCTCTGATGGCTGGTAGGACATAAACAGGGTGCACCTGCCATTGAATTGGCTGGGTAGGATGCTGTAGACAGAAGTCCCACATAACCACAAAGTGCCAGTCGGTGGAGGAATCATACACCACTGATTTATGGCAAAAAGTTTCGGTAGGGATGGGTTCCCGTAGAGACACTCTTTTAATTCATTCTCCTCTTTCGTATCTGATGTAGTAACGTACACATCGAATTCGGTTCTTCTTTCAATCACAAAGCTGCAACGTTCACGAGGAATTTCACCCAGTGTAGTCGATGCTGGAGCATGATTTTCCATGCACCAATAGAACATCCTTGGCATGAGTAGATCTGTCATGATGGGAGTAGCTGAAGTTAGGTTGCAGGATGGTAGTCCAGGAATGCAACACGACGAAGCTGGAGGAATTGTTACGTTGTGACATGTATCCTTGTTGTGTAATCCACTGGTATGATGATCGAATAAGGTACACGTGTCACATTTGGAGATAGGGTGTGCCACCCATGGGATTCCTGCTCCTACTGAAGGTGCGTGCGGCATGCAAACATTCTTTCCAGCAAACAAGGCATTTCTTGACATATTCATCAGCTCTACGAATATGTTGTTTCTGGGGTCTACACTTTGCGTGATGTCCATGATGGTTAATAGTACGAAAATCTTGATCATGTTGATGGATGACTGAAGTTCCCGTATGTGAGTCTCTGCGTTGTGTATTTTTTTTTTCTTTTTCTTGTGTGATAGTTGGCTCGGCGATGGGTCTAGTTGTTTTCTAGAGGTTGTGGCTTTATCCGCAGGTGAGAAGGGTGGTGCATATGGATCTCAGGACAGCCATCAAATGGTATCTGCACAGAGGAAGAAAGAAACACAAACAAGAGAGAACTAACGGCACAGAGCAGTATTTGTAGAGTCTGCATACATTAGGGTTGTATCCTCTGTTCAAAATATAGTCTGCTATGGTTGTTCCTTCTTTCCCTATTTCTCAATTCCTGCGACACCTAAAGAACAGTGAGGAAAGGATGGACTAATGGAGGGGAAAGGCCTATGAGGAAATCTTCACCTCAGGGTTGGCCCCCGAAGCCTGTTGCTTTCGGTTCTTCCCTGGGCTCCTCACTGGTTCTTGTGTCTGCCCTATCCTATCCCTGCAGGGGGAGGAACAACCTTAATATGTGACACATGAGTCCAAGTTTTCCTTCCCTGACACAATACTGCAGCTGCTGTAATCAACATCACTTGATGTGGTCCGTACCACTTAGGCTCTAATGGCTTGTTTTTGAATGTCTTTATCATGACCCATTGACCTGGGACGATTGTGTGTCCACCTTCTGGTGGAGTCTGCCAACACGACTCAACTCTCTCTTTGGCACTCTGCACTGCCTTTGTGAGGTTTTCACAGTAAGCGATCAGGGCATCTGAAGCAATGTGCACATCAGCATTTCTAAGATCAATCACACCTGGCATCTGCATTGGGCGTCCAGTAATAATCTCATGAGGGCTCAGTCCTACTGATCTGTTAGGTGATGCTCTCATACTACACAGTACTGTGGGCAGTGCTTCAACCCATGGTACTCCTTCCTGATGCATTTTGCTTAGCCTGGTTTTGATTGTTCTGTTTGATCGTTCAACCTGTCCTGATGCTTGTGGCCTATAGGGGCAGTGAAGGTTCCACTTAATCTTCAACATTCTAGACACTTCCTTGACTACCTGTCCTGTGAAGTGGGTACCTTGATCTGAGTCAATGCAATCTGGTAATCCCCATCTGGGAATGAAATCAGTGACAAGACATTTAGCAGTGTGTGCAGCTGTAGCGCGCCCTGTTGGATAAGCTTCTACCCATCTTGAGAACTTGTCTATTACTACCAAAACGTCAGTTTTTCCTTTACAAGGGGGCAACGATATGTAATCAACTTGCAGGTGACGAAATGGCCCTGGTGGAGCTGGGGTATGTGCTGCTGGTGTAATGGCTGCTGGTACATCATTATTTTTCTGACATGTAACACATCTCTTGACTGTTTCAGTGGCTGCGTTTCTGAATTTTGGATTCCACCATTGATTTGAGAACCTGTGATTCATCGTTGCTGGACCACTATGACCCAAACTGTGTATTTGTTGAGCCAAATATGGCAACAGTGATTCGGGAGCAACATACTTTCCCCCTTTGGTCCAGCAGCCGGATGAATCCACAGTGGCTCCTTTGTCTAACCATGTCCATGCTTCATATAGAGGAACGTCTTTATACAGATCAACGATTGATTCAGGAGGTAGAATTATCTTCTGTGCTGTACTACCTGAACACACTTGTACAGTTGCATAGAAACAAGCCTGTTTAGCCGCTACATCAGCAAGAGCATTACCTTTAGCTTCCGTAGTATTAGTTGTGAGATGTGCTTTCACTTTGATCACTGCTAATTTCTTTGGGAGTTTCATGGCAAACATTAAATCTTTCACTAATCCAGCATGCTTAATGGGGGATCCAGCAGAAGTTAGAAATTTTCTGGTTTGCCAAATGACACCAAAATCATGAATTACCCCAAAAGCATACCTGGAATCTGTGTAGATATTTGCAACCGATCCTGAAGCTAGCGTGCATGCTCTAGTTAAGGCTACTAGTTCTGCAGCTTGAGCTGAAAAATGATCTGGAAGACGACCTGAAGCAACTACTTCAGTGGTGGAAGTTACTGCATATCCTGCTCGTCTGTTACCTTCAATAACTTGAGCTGAACCATCAACAAACAACTCCAATTCTGCGTTCTCTATGGGAGTTTCTGCTATTTCACTTGTCGCTGCATATGTAAGCGTAACACAATCATGAGTCATTTCGCCTTCATCCTCTAACACAAATTCAGTCATTGCAGACATCATACATGAGGATGGGTTCGTGACTGGTGCACGCTGTATAACAATATTCGGGGCTGTGAGAGTTGCTAACCAATTTCCCCAACGGGAGGAGGTGACAGAAGTGACTTTTGCTTGATTCATTAGTGCGGACACTGTGTGAGGGCATTTTACGTTTACAGTCTGACCTAACACCATTCCTGATGAAGCCTGAAGCGCTAGATGAACTGCCTGTACTGCTCTGAGGCATGGGCCCATACCTTGAGCGACTATGTCAAGTTTACCGGAATAGTAATGAATTGGGCGTAAGCTGCCCCCATGATCTTGCATTAGACATGCAGTCATAAAGCCTAAGTGTTCATGGACATAAAGCACAAAGGGTCTATCAGATTGGGCAATTCCTAATGCTGGTGCTTGACATAGTGCTTTCTTCAAATCATTAAAAGCTTTAAGCTTCTTCCATACAAACAGTATCTGAATCTTTACCATGGCCTCTCAACAAATCATAGAGAGGCTGAGCAATCGAGGCATAGTCTTCAATCCAAGGTCTACAATAACCTGTTGTTCCTATGAGCGGAGTGTTTTAATGGTATTAGGCGGAGGTATGGCTTTGACTGAAGCCGCTCGATCCTGTGTAATGGATCTATTTCCTGCACCAATTGTTTGACCCAGAAATGTGACTTGCTTTTTAGCAACTTGAGCTTTGTGAAAGCTGCATTTGTGTCCTTTTTTATGCAAATAGTCCAACAATGATGCCAATTCAGTTTGATGTACCTCATGATCTGTTGAGGCAATCAAAATATCATCAACATATTGGATCATAGTGGACTGTTTTACCGGACATTCTGGGTCACACAAATCATGTCTGACAGCCTGATGATATATGGTTGGGGAGTTTTGAAATCCCTGTGGCAATCGTGTCCACTGGTATTGTTCATAGTCAACTGTGAAAGCTAACCATGGCTGGCTGTCAGAGTGCAACGGTACAGAAAAGAATCCATTAGACATATCAATTACTGAAAAAATCTTACAATCTAATGGTAAGCCATTACAAATTGTAGATGGATCTGCCACTAGGGGGGTGATTTTTTCAATATGTTTATTGGCTACTCTGTAGTCTATTGTAAGTCTCCATGTCCCATTAGATTTCTTGATGGGCCATATGGGTGAATTACATGGACTGTTGGTTTTAACTAGCACTCCTTGCATCAGCAAATTTTCTACAATAAGTTTGATTCCCTGTATAGCTTCCTTATTAATCGGATATTGTTTGGTGACCGGAGGTGGAGTTCCTGTCAATTTAACTGGTTCTACACCTGTCAACAACCCACAATCATCCTTGTCTTTAGCCCAAATTGGATGATTCTGTAAGAAAACATACTCGGGAGGGGTTGCATTATTGGTAGAAATCTGTGCTGAGGAAATTTTTATGCTAGTAGATTCTGAGGACATGTCTAAAGTTAGATTTATTTGTCTCAGAAGATCCATGCCTAAAATTGCACCTGTATTTAATGGAGCGCATAGTAATTTTGTAGTCAGAGTTTTTGGGCCAAATTGTACCTCTATGGGCGGAGTTTCATACAAAACAGAATCTTCACCTATTACACCAGTTAAACAAAGTTTGGTTTTCTTGTATGGGATGTTTAAACCTTGTGCCAATTTTGTAGGAATTACTGTAATTTCTGCACCTGTATCAAGCAAAAAATCAATCTCTTTCTCTTTTATGCTACCTTTCACAAAAATTCTTTGGTCATTGTGTTGGATTACAGGGGAAAGGTAGCTACTCACAGCCCCAATAATTAGTTTTTTTCCTGGTCTTGTTGTGCTCTTAGAAGAGCCTGAACTAACTGTCCTATAGTTTCAGTGGTCACTGGCGGAACTACTTCCGGGTTGTGTGCAGGCTGAGAAGGAGCAGAATTATGCATAGCATTTCTTTTACTATCTTGCAACTTCTTCCTACACTCTTTCTCCCAATGTCCAAATTTTTCACAGTATTTGCATTTGCTTTCTCTTTTAGACCATCTATTGTCTTGTTTCGTTGTGTTAAACGTAGCTGCTGCTACTCTTACTTTTGCCTTGACATCAGCGTCTCTTTCCCATGTAGTTAACCTGTCTAGGTTACTTCTGAGAGTTCTGTTAGACCAAGTTAGATCTAAGAATGGTAAAGCTTTTCTGTATTCGGCTACAAGGGCATCTGACCAGATACGAACCAAGGGTCCCTTGTCATCTAGCACACTTTCAGGGTCATCAACAATTCCACTGTAGATTACAGCTGACTGACAAAATCTCTCAGTATATTCACTCACAGTTTCTTCTTTCCTTTGCACACAGGTAGTAATTCTAGACCAATCTATTTTGGGTCCTAAGATATTCTTTAGGATTTTCAAAATACCTTCTCTTAAATCACCCTTACTGGCATTTCGCAGTTCAGAAGTGACAGCAGATTCAAAACTGTTGAATTCAGATTCAGTTAGTATTTGTGACATCAGCTGCGTGACTTCTGTCAACGACATGTCATAAAGACGCATTTTACTGATCAATGTTCTTCTAAATTCAGAAAAATGTGTGCGTGCTGACGGTAAACTCTGAGATAGTCTCTCTATATCTTTAGGACATAAAGCTTTGGCAGCAGTTTGTATTTGCACAACAGAAGAATGGAGAGGAACACCATCAGTGTCCTCAATCCCCTGAGATCTTCTCCTAGCCCCACACACATGGACGGAATTTACAGGCACATCAGTTACTGATTGGAGAGCTACATCTGTTTCAAAGAACGCTTGTAAATCAGGGGAAATGTTATCAGGCTGACTTACTTCCACATCAGTTTTTGCCTCTTTCTTGAGGTTCAATTTCTTGGTCAAAGTGTATATTCTAGCACGGAGTTCATTGTTCTGTTTCTCTAGCTCTGCGTTACGCTGAGACTGTTGTGTCGCTAGCGTTACACTGAATTCCCTGTGACAACAGATAATGCCTTTCACATTGTTCTTACGAATACTTGCTCCTAGTACCTTTTTACACTCATCTACTGACCAAGTCTTGTCTGGATGAATCTCATATTTCTGCGTTAGTTCTTGTCTAACTTTTTCAGTGACTATTAGGTCCATTTTTTTTCCTAACAGTGTTTTGAATTCACTATCTGACCACAGAGGAGTCGCAAGACCACTCTTTTCTGTGGTTGGAATCAGCCTAGCATTCATTCTAACCATTTTGTAAGTTTCTTCGGTACCACACAAACAAAACAAACACTTCTCTGATCAACAGAGGGTACACTTGTTTTTTAGCACGTAAATGCCAAAAAACCTTCCCTGCCTGAAACAACAGAGGATAAACCAAAAATTAGCACGTAAATGCCAAAATCTTCCCTGCCTGAAAGAACAGAGGATAAAATTTCATCTCTAAAAGCAGAACTTTAGAGGATAAACTCTTCCCTGTCTGAAAACAGAGGATAAACGTCCCTGCCTACAAGAACAGAGGATACTTTTATCTCTAAAATCAAATAAACTTTAGAGGATAAACTCATCTCTAAAATAAAAAAAAATTTAGAGGATAAACTCTTCCCTGCCTGAAACAGAGGATACACGTCCCTGCCTACAAGAACAGAGGATAAAACAAAATTATTAGCATGAAATGCTAACCTTCCCTGCCTGAACAGAGGATAACTTTTAGTTAAACAAAACCCTACAGATGTATGTTAACTCTTCTCTGACGGCACAGAGGATACACTGGTCTTAGGTTCTTTTGGATTAGAGAACAGCCACTCACCACACTTGGTTTGAGAGAAAAATTCAGTCTGGGAATCCTTGTTGAGCTTGAAGTTTCGCTGGATTCCAAAAGATGCAGATCTTTGTTTGAGCTTGAAGTTTTTCAGGTGAGGAAGCTGGAACTCTATCCGGGACACGGCAGCATCTGTTGAAAACTCTGTTCTTCTAAAGTGTAGAAAACTCAGAAGAGAAGACCAGGAGACTTCGGATTCGATCGTCAGCAGAATTTCTTTATTCTATGACATGTGTTGTTATCTGTAGTCATCGAAGATCTCATCTTAAGTCATTTTTACAGGGTATCTTTATAGTCAGGATTGGAGGAGGGACTTTTTTTAGGTTGAGACAAAACATCAAAGCTGAGGGCAATAAACCTAACGAATCCACATCTGGCCAGGACAAAGTCATTTGCAGAATAAAGGTTCAATCTCTCAGTAGTCATTGAGCTCATTGACAAAAGGCACAGCTGTCCCAAGCCCAAATGGTCAGGAAACAATCTCAAGCACCTTTGCCTTGCCCGACACCTCTTAGTCAGGACGTGAATTCAAATCAAACATAGAATAACATTTGTGATCCTTCACCATCATTAATGTCCTGGAAAAGACCCTCTGTTGATGGCTGGGAACGTGTTGCTGCATACTGTTCTTGAATAGACTTGCTTTTAAAAAGTGTAGCCAATGTTTCTAGAACAGGTACATACTGGGCAAATGTTTCCCTACCTTTATCATCTTTACCTTAGAACAGAGGTACAGAATCAACATAATTCAAATATTTGTTAAAAGCGGTCTTTCTTTTCTGGTCTGTGCTCAAAGGCTCACTGTTACAGGCAGTGAGGAGGTCTTCTTCTCTGAGTTCCATCATAATGTTATTGACTGTGGCCTCTGGGACTCCAAGGACAGTTAGTTTGTCACTTAAGTTATTAAGCAAATTTGTCAGACTGATATCATGGACATATTGATATCCCTCAATAATAGTCTGTATTGTAGTAGCAGGTAACAGTAGTTTAGCCTGAAGTTTAAGATAGAATAGTGTGATATTTTGCTAAAAGAGGGATTCATCAACAGCAAGAGTCTCTTCTGGCTCATCATCAGAATGATCATAGGGTGCACACTGAGGAAAAGATTCCGTGGCAATGCACCTTTCCATATTAGAGTGATCTACATGCACAACACTCTCATTTTTGTGTTTCCTAGAAATATGGGATGCAAAACTCGACACAACAGTGAATTTGCTATCACATCCTCTAAATGGACACTGAACTTGTAATCCTTCTCGCAAGTGTGTCCTCAAATGACAAACTAGATGTTGAGCTATATGTTCTCATTAATGTTATGTTATGTTATGTTATGTTGTTTACTATTATTATACTGACTGTTGTATATGCCAAAAATGTGCAAGAGTTCATAGTGCGCATGTGTGAACAAAACAGGACTTTTATTTTGACTCGCGTTAAGCGAATGTGTATACTTAGTACTCTGCACTTTTGAATGTTTTTTTTCACCTGCTGCTGCTCCCTCGGGCGCTGATTTTATGCCAGTGCGTTGAGATGTAAAACCAGCAAATAAATAATACAAAGAAGTTATATCGGAATTATTCTTTAATGGATGAATGACAACAACATATTGCACATAGACATGACGGATAGAAATGAAACCTTAACACTAGAGATGAAGATTCACATCTTACAGCACAAAAGTCACATTGTACAGGAGTATCACATAATGGTAGCTGACTATTCCTCAAAGGGCCATCTGCTTTGTGGTCTCTGTACATGTGAGCTTTAAGAGAAGTAATTTTAAAGTATGTTCTTGGGAATTCTGGCACACCACACTGATATACGTAATTAGCGCTATTATTATGCAGCTTAATGTGCTGATTAAACTTAAGTACTATATCAAAAACACTTCCACATGAGCTAAACTTGCAATTAAACATTTTCGGAAAAGAAACCAAGAGAGATTAAAAGAGAAAATGTGGGTCCACACTGTTCCTATGAAGAGACTGTTAAGGGCACACGGCTGGCTAACTTAGCTGGCTAGCTAACACACCACGTGGTGGTTAGAAATGGTTATAGAACACTAAAAGATATTTATGTATTTACATACGCTGTACAATTGTTAAATGATTATTGCATTTATATAGAGCTTTATTGAATATTGCTGTACACCCAAAGCGCTTTACAATCATGTTGGGGGTCTCTTCTCAGCCACCACCAGTGTGCAGCATCCACTTGGATGATAAATGACAGCAACCCACCGGGGAAGACAGATTAAGTTTATCCGTTTGCTAACTGAGCTAATTTTAATACTACGGCTAACTTGCCACCTTCTCCGAAGATAAAGAGAGCAGTGAAAGCCTTTGAACAGAACCTGGGCTCTGAACCCTCTCCGAGGAAAGAGGAGAAAAGAAAGATTATTTTTTTTTCGATACTGGTTGGTTTAAGTTGCGCACGCGCAGTTTATTTTAGACACAGACAGCTTACATGACACATGTTCTGATTTTCCTCCCTGGTTTGCCAAGCACAAAGTAATGTTATAACATCTGCTCACAGTTATGGCTAACTTACAGAATTAAATGAAGATACCAGCACTGACGTTTAAGTAAAGCTCATATTTCAACTGACGTTTGCTTGTGTTCATTCAGTGACCGTAACATCTACAAGCTACGATACTGCCAATTAATGTGCAAACCACAATGACTTCAAGACCCTCGATTAAAAGCAAAACAGAAGTCATAATAACGTTATAATAGCCTGTCCGGTAGCATGTGTAATGCAATAATAACCTGAGCTAAGGAAGCTTTTCAACTTGTCTATGGGCATACGTTAATAATGCTAACGTCATTTTTTGTCATTGTGGTGGTTTTGCATGTGGTAACGTTACCTTTTCCCGTTTCACCTCCGTCGAGGTTCCAAGCGAGGCGAGGAGATGATGTTTAGATATAATCAACAACAAATGAAATAATCCAGCTGGTGTGCAGCTGATCCTGCGGTGTGTTACAGCTGCTGCCGCCGCTCAGTTTGCCTTTTCCTTCGGTGTTGACCGTTCAGGACCGTGGTAAAGATAGTTTTAAATTGGATAAAGTAAGAAGACGCCATTTGAAACTAACTTCACCGCGGTCAGTTCAAGATATATGTGAAAATATACCACTGAAATATACCAAACGATTCAATCAACACTCACTCAGATCACTGGTATCAATATATCCATAGACACATTTTGAAATAGATTTTACGTTAACTTACATACCTGAGACGTGTTCCTTCTTCCAAAAATGATTAAATACTTCTCGTACCGTTGGCCGTGTTCAAACAGCAACGATCCCACAATGCTATGCAGTGGCTGTAAAATAATGCTTCTACGGTGTATTTACAACAATATTACAGGACTGTCCGTAAATTTCCCATCATGCATTTGCATTTACAGTAAAAACATAAATACAATGTGTTGTTGTACAATTTGTTATAAAAAATTACATTAATTGCTTTTTGAAAATTGTTAAAGGAACACTCCACTTCTTCTGAAAATAGGCTCATTTTCCAACTCCCCAAGAGTTGGCGGTAGCACTTTTAGCATAGCTAATTTAATCTGATTAGACCGTTATAGCATCTCGCTCAAAAATGATCAAAGAGTTTCAATGTTTTTCCAATTTAAAACTTGACTCTTCTGTAGTTATATCGTTTACTAAGACTGGCGGAAAATTAAAAGTTGTGATATTCTAGGACGATATGGATAGGAACTATACTCTCATTCCGGCGTAATAATCAAGTAACTTTGCTGCCGTACCATGAGTGCTGCAGGCGCCAATGATATTACGCAGCGCCTGAAAATAGTCCCCAGCTAGGTCACTAGTTATGATATAGCTGGGGACTACTTTCAGGCACTGCGTAATTTCATTTTGCCATATCATGTGTTATATTACCCTGGCATGACATTACAAATGAAAAGCTAGTAAACACTGCTGTGAGGGTGTTTTCTGAGGGAGTGACTCTGATTTTAACACCTATCTTTCTTCTGACTGTAGTAATCAATCTCTCTACATTTCGTGGAAACGCTATCATGGATTTTGTTTACTTTTGCTTTCTGAACAAATGAAAACAAAGAGAGGAAATAAAGATACATGCTGTTGTCTCCCATTCACCACCGTAGTTTATCAAAAGCGTGTGAAAAGCGTCCATGTTGGAAAACAAACTCATTAAATTAATGGACAATATTCAATACAAAAATAAAAAATTATAATGTTTCAGCTGTATATGTGGTTTGCTTCAGGAAATCTTATTATAAAATAATTTAATAGTAATAAAAAAGTACAATAAGTTTTCATTGGCATAAGCTAGGCTTATAAAAAATAGGCGTAATGTTACATAATATAAAACTTCTTATGCATTACACCAGGAGGCGCTCGACATAATAAATGTAATAAAACATGGAAAGACTCTTGAACATCAGAGTGAGAAAACTTTATTGATAAAGACAAGCAAATGCAAATTACAAATAGACAGAAAAGTGAGATCTGTGTCTTATCTGACAGACATATAAACTGAATCAATACAATTATAACACTGCAAGAGAGGAACAATTAAAAAAGCCATTAAATCCCTAAATCAAATGTAACCGGGTGGACAGGAAAGAGAAGCACACACGGCACAGATAAATTTGTTTGAAAAGGGGTTTTATCTGACTGCTGTTTTGTTATTTTAAAGAGTTTACAGCGGTCGGTGGGAACAACCCTGAGCACAAATGATAGAATAATTATACATACATTAAGACAATAGCAAAGGAGCAAAATAAGAAAATTATCCCAATTACTCTATAAGAATTACAGTGTAATTCACAGAATAATACAAAAAAATAAAACAACACAACCTTTCTCCAATTTTAGTGTAACAAAATTGAATCTTAGTGAATTATGGAAGATAAACACTGGCAAAAAAAACAGTACACGCACTCCCTAATATATTTCTCTGGAGTGAGCAAAACCAACGAAAAAAGTTATCTTACACACTTGATCAGGCCGTATGGACAAAGTACAAAAAAAAACTTAAAGAAACCCTTTTTTTTTTCTTATACCAAAATACTGAATCCTTATACAAACACAGTACAAAATAAGGCACTGACAGTAAAGAATACGGTAGTGACCAGAAATTTCCACTATCACTCGTCACTCGGTTAAAGCGGCTCACACACACAATCCGATCTCATCCAAAAAGACAGCATTATTCCCTAATAAATCTCCCCGATGCTCACACGACAACATGGCAATCGGCTGCTTCATCGAATTATGGCAAAAATGGCTAAAACGGTCACGCACACGCATAAGGAAGTCTCGCGAGCAGAGAAAGGGGATCTCTTAAAGGAGTCACAAACATTTTTGAAACAATACAGAAACAGTGCCTAGTTCTACAAACTGGCCACATTCTCCCCTGCTAAGAAATCATTGTCCTCAATGACTTTTGCATATTCTTAACTTCCTTCACGGCTTCTCTGAAGAACACAGTACCAAGGCTTGTCAGGACCTGGGAAAAAACTTCAGGACTGAGTGAAACAGAATTACATACTGATCTTGGTTCATGACACAGGTTAGAATGCATACCAGCATTTGCTCGGTTAGTCCTTCTGGGTGTGGGAACAGGCCTTTTAGACAAATGGTTGTTTATTACAGGGGAATGGACGTGTTCCATTGATTCTTCTGATTCAGATGCATGCTGTTCCCCACCATCTTGAACAAGATCAGATTCAACAGCAAACGGTTCCTCTGCTGACCTGGAGACATCTACATTTCTTATCTCTTCCAGAGGCCAGGTGACCTCTTCCAATACCACACACTCTGAGTCAACATTTTCAACTCCACCCTTCTCAGGTGAAAACTGAGTTGCTGGAGCTTCCAAACTAGCCTCTGTTGCCGCCGGCTCAACAACAGGATTCACACAAGGGCGCAAGTCAACTCGGTGGACTCTCCTATATGGACCCCCCTCCAGAGGCTCAACCGTAAATGTGGTGCCCTGTGCTTCTACCACCCGATATACTGTAGGAGCCCACGCATCCTGTATTTTGTTTCTGCCTGCAGGTCGGTGACGCAAATACACTGTTTGATCAACACTAATGGTAGGACAGTAAACCTTGTCATTTAACGGAGCAAGCCGTTCAGCAGCCTTCTGCTCTGCGTATTCTCTGGCTCTTTCATGAGCTTCTCTGAGTCGGCTTTGGTGAATGACTAACCAATCCTGTCCTCTATCTACAGCTTGTTCCTGGCCTAGAAGAGAATCAATGGGTAGACGTGGTTCTACACCAAACAGCAAGAAATAGGGTGAGTACCCAGTTGTTGCATGAGGAGTTACATTGTATGCATAGATCAACTCTGGGAGGTGTTCTGGCCATCGTTTTTTCTTTTGAGGAGGAAGTGTTCTTAATAACTCATGAAGCGTTCTATTAAATCGTTCACACTGTGCATTGCCTTGTGGGCGGTAAGGAGTCGTGCGTGTTTTCCTCACTCCATACAGTCGACACAACTCAGCTATCACCTCGCTTTCAAAATTTCTTCCCTGATCTGAATGTAACCTCTCTGGCACCCCATACTTCATGAACCAATCTTTCAGTAAAACCTTGGCTGTGGTGTCAGCCCGCTGGTCTCTGGTGGGAAATGCCTGTGTAAATTTTGTAAACACATCGGTGACAATCAACACATTCTCGCGTCCATCTTAGGCAGGCTCAAGCACTGTATAATCCACCGCCACCACTTCTAAAGGTCTTGAAGCTAAGAATGGCTTCATAGGGGGATGGATTTTCGGCTGCGGCATCTTGGTTAAAATACACCGTTGACACTTTTTGACCCAGCTCTCGACCTCTTCATACATGCCAACCCAGAAGCATCTCTGCCTCAATAGATTGAGGGTGCGTTCGATACCCTGGTGTCCCATTTTATCATGGACACTCTCAAGGACTTGATTTTTTAAACAGGCAGGCAAGAGTAGTTGCTGACACTCACCAAGGCGAAGATCATCCACGAAGCGATAGAGCAACCCATCTGACTCTCTAATGTATTTCCACTGCTTTAGCAGTGACAACACAGGCTTAGGAAGGCTGAGTCGTTCCTGCCTTGTGGGCTTTCGCTTAAGATCCCAAAATTTCCTGAAAGAGCAGAGAATCAAGTCTTTTAGCTGGAAATCCCTTAACTGACCCTTGGTATAGCCTGGAAGAGTGAATGTACCTCCCTGAGCATTAGCACCATCCCCTCTGGGTCCACCCTCCACCGCTCGGATCTGTCTAACTTTACAGCACTGATCACCAGCTGTCAACAATTCCGGATCTAAAGGTGTACCTTTGTTGACCACATTACAAATGGTTACACAGTCATCGTATTCCACATCCTCAGAATTAGCAGGCTCCCCTGCTAATGGCTGTCTAGAGAGGGCATCAGCAGCAGCATTATGCCGTCCCGGCCGGTACTTAACCTCAAAATCGAAAACGGCTAACTGGGCCACCCATCTTTGCTTGACAGCACCCAATTTAGCTGTTTTCAGATGACATATTGGATTGTTATCAGTGACAACTACAAAATTTGCGCCCAACAAATACCCCCGAAACTTTTCAGAAACAGCCCATTTGAGAGCTAGTAGTTCAAGCTTCATACTACTATAGTTCCGGTCGTTCTTCTCTGCATTGCGTAGCCTCCTACTAGCATAGGCAATCACTCTCTTACAGTCACCTTGTTGCTGGTAGAGGACTGCACCGAGTCCCTCACTACTAGCATCTGTCTCAACTATAAATGGAAGAGAAAAGTCTGCATAGCCTAAGATGGGAGCAGACGTAAGCTTCTCCTTTAACAGTTCAAAGGCTGTCTGACACTCTGCAGACCACATTGAAAAAAACTCAGACTTTCTGACCATACCCTGCCTCCTCAGGCACAAAGTAACCAAATCATGAAGAGGGCCGGCAATTTTGGAAAAACCCTCAATAAACTTTCTGTAATAACTACAGAAGCCTAGAAATGATCTTAACTCCTTTACTGTACCAGGAGTTGTCCAACTTTTCACAGCCTCGACTTTCTCAGGGTCAGTCCCAATGCCTTGGGCTGAGATTTGATGACCCAAGAACTTTACCTCTCCTTGGAGAAAATGGCACTTTTCAAGCTTCACTTTGAGCCCTGTTTCCTTTAATCTACTAAACACAACATCAAGTCTCTGGAGATGTTCATGGAAAGTAGAGGAATACACAAGTATATCATCAAGATAGACCAGCAGGATCTGGAAGATCAAATCTCCCATAGTAGATTGCATCAGACGCTGGAACGTGGATGGCCCATTACAGACCCCGAAAGGCATACGAGAGTATTCAAATATACCAAAAGGGGTTGTGAACGCTGTTTTAGGTTGGTCTTGCTCACGCACAGCCACCTGATGATACCCACTGGCCAAATCAATTGTTGAGAAGAACTTTGCACCTTGCAATGCATCAAAACTTTCGTCAATGCGAGGCAAGGGAAAGGCATCTCGCTTTGTCTTTGAATTTAATTTTCTGTAATCAACACACAATCGAAGACTTCCATCTGTCTTTCTTACCAGTACTATGGGCGACGCATAAGCACTATTGCTGGGCTTAATGACTCCTTTCTTTAGAAGTTTAGTGATATGCTCCCTGACTTCACTATACTGGGTTGGTGGGATTCTGTCAGAAGAAACAGAGGATCCAGGTGCAAAGGTAAGTTCTGAATGGCTTTTAATGAATAATAAACACAGGCAGTCTGTCGAGCAAAGACACAGAACTGGAACAAACACAAAGTAGATAAATTCCTCGGTAAAGGAAGACTCCTGTCTTGAGGATAGACAGCAGAGCTGGAACTTCTCGTAGGGCAGAAACACAGTCCTTGTACGAGGTCACACGCAGCAGGATGACAGAGACACGAAAGCACACAAGACGAGTGCAACTCCTCTAGGCTTGATTAAACGGGACAAGACAGGGTAAATGATCAAGTAGATAGCATAACACACAAGCATGACTCACGTACACACGAAATAATCCGACAAAGAACAAAGGGAAACAGATGCTAGAAGTAGAGAGAAGGTAATGAGACAAGTGAGAACAGGTGTGACAGAAGCAGCACAAGCGCTAATTGCAATGATGAACAGGTGGGGAAGAATAGACAGGCAGGGCCCAGGCGAGAGAGAGAGAGAGAGAAAGAGAGAGAACAAACCCAGCTCATGACAGTACCCCTCCCTCAACGAGCGCCTCCAGGCGCTCCCGAAGAAGGAGACTGACGAGCACGGTAGAAATCGTCGATGAGCGAGCGATCCAGGACATCCCGGGCCGGGATCCACCGCCTCTCCTCAGGACCGTACCCCTCCCAATCCACCAAAAACTGGTGGCCCCGCCCCCGAGGACGAACGTCAAGCAGCCTCCGTACCCTGTAGATGGAAGACCCTTCATCCAGGGCAGGAGGTGGACGGGTGGGGCGGGTGGGAAAACGAATAACAGGTTTGATACAGGATACGTGGAATACAGGATGAACCCGACGCAACTGGTTCGACAATCTGAGCTTAACAGCTACCGGGCTGAGAACCTTGACAATAGAAAAAGGCCCGATGAAACGGGGCATCAGTTTGCGGGAACTAACCTGAAGTGGTAAATTCTGAGTGGAAAGCCACACCTTCTGACCGCAAACGTATCTGGGAGCCTTAACCCGGTGTCGATTAGCGGCCCGTCGAGTACGCACTCTGGAACGACACAGAGCTGACCTCACCCTCCTCCAGGTGCGCCTACACCTCTGAATGAACGCCTGCACTGAAGGCACGGAGGACTCGGTCTCCTGGGAAGTGAATAGCGGAGGCTGGTAACCGAGGCAAGCATGGAATGGGGATAAACCTGTGGCGGTCGACGGTAGTGTATTGTGGGCGTATTCAGCCCAGGAAAGTTGGTCGCACCAGGAAACAGGACTCTGAGACGTCAGACTACGCAACATGCGACCAAGAATCTGGTTGGTACGCTCAGCCTGCCCATTGGTCTGGGGATGGAATCCTGACGACAGACTGGAAGATGCCCCAATCAGTCGACAGAATTCCCCCCAGAACTGGGAGGTAAACTGTGGCCCCCTATCTGAAACGACGTCAGTCGGAAGCCCATGGATCTTAAAAACGTGATCGACCATCAGCTGCGCAGTCTCTTTAGCGGACGGTAATTTGGGAAGTGGAATAAAATGAGCCGCCTTAGAGAATCGATCTACCACTGTCAAAACTACCGTGTTCCCCGCTGACGGCGGAAGACCAGTGACAAAGTCCAGAGCGATGTGCGACCACGGGCGAGAAGGAATGGGAAGTGGTCTAAGAAAACCCGCGGGTGGAGAATTACTCGACTTAGTCTGGGCGCAGACAGGACATGAAGCTACAAAACGACGTATGTCGCGCTCTCTAGTAGGCCACCAAAATCTTTGGCGAATGACGGCCAGCGTTCCTCTAACACCGGGATGGACGGCTAATTTAGAGGAATGACCCCACCGTAGAACGGCCAAGCGAGCGGCTTCGGGAACAAACAAAGCTCCCTCAGGAGCTCGAGGCGATCTCGTCACATGCGAAAGAGCCCTCTTCACAGTCTGCTCGACTCCCCAGACGGCAGCCCCGACCACACAATGGTGTGGTAGGATAACCTCCTTGGAGGAAGCCCCTTCAGTCGAGCCGAACTGACGTGAGAGAGCATCAGGCTTACCATTCTTTGAGCCGGGTCTGTAGGAGATGGAAAACTCGAACCGACCAAAGAATAGCGCCCAGCGAGCTTGTCGAGCGTTCAACCTCTTAGCGGAACGAATGTACTCTAAATTACGGTGATCGGTCCAAACAATGAAGGGAACATTGGCCCCCTCCAGCCAGTGGCGCCACTCCCCCAGAGCCAAACGGATCGCCAAAAGTTCACGGTTACCGACATCATAATTACGCTCCGCGGATGTGAGGCGATGTGAAAAAAAAGCACATGGATGAACCTTGTCATCCCGCGAGGAGCGTTGGGAAAGTATTGCCCCCACCCCTACGTCGGAAGCATCGACCTCGACGATGAACTGTCTCGTGGGATCCGGAGTGATCAAAATGGTAGCGGAGGTGAACAACCTCTTGAGGTGATCAAACGCGTTCTGAGCCACCTCGGACCAGGTAAAATGAGACCTGACTGAGGTGAGCGCTGTCAGCGGGGCGGCAACCTGGCTAAAATTACGGATAAACCGGCGGTAGAAATTAGCAAACCCCAAAAACCGTTGGAGTGCAATGCGAGAGTCCGGAACGGGCCATTCTATGACTGCACGAACCTTGTCGGGGTCCATGCTGATCCCCTCTGCCGACACAACAGATCCGAGGAACGTGACCGATCGAGAGTGGAACATACACTTCTCGGCCTTAACAAAAAGGCGATTCTCGAGTAAACGTTGCAGAACGCGACGCACATGTTGAACGTGCACCTGGAGAGAGGGTGAAAAAATCAAAATATCGTCCAGATAAACGAACACGAATACGTTAATCATGTCCCGCAGGACATCATTAACTAAGGCTTGGAACACGGCGGGGGCGTTGACTAGACCGAACGGTAAAACGCGATATTCAAAGTGCCCAACCGGCGTATTGAACGCAGTCTTCCATTCGTCTCCCTCCTTAATACGCACGAGATGGTACGCGTTGCGCAAGTCCAACTTCGTGAAGATCTTTGCGCCCTGCAAGATCTCGAAGGCTGACGACATAAGAGGCAACGGATACCGATTCTTGACCGTTATGTCGTTCAGCCCCCGATAATCTATGCAGGGACGCAAAGAGCCGTCTTTCTTCTTCACGAAGAAGAACCCCGCCCCGGCGGGAGAGGAGGATGGGACAATGATCTGAGCGGCGAGAGACTCAGTGAGATACTTCTCCAAAGCCTCTCGTTCGGGCGCAGAAAGGGAATATAGCCTTCCGCGAGGTGGCATGGTGCCCGGAAGGAGATCGATACTGCAATCGTACGGTCGATGAGGAGGCAAAGATGTGGCCCGGGAACGGCTGAAAACCGCTCGCAGATCGAGGTATTCCTCCGGGACTCCAGACAAATCACCAGGTTCATCCTGAAACACAGAGACAGAGGAGACAGCAGGAACAGCAGAAACTAAACAATTAATATGACAAGCAAGTTTCCAAGAAAGAATTATGCCCTTGTCCCAGTTAATCAGCGGGTTATGTTGGGTAAGCCATGGATGGCCTAAAACAATAGGGGTAAAAGGGGACTGAAAAATATAAAAAGAAATTGTCTCTTGATGATTCCCTGAGACTGTGAGACTCACCGGGATGGTGACACGGTGAACAGTAGAGAGCACCCTGCCATCCAGAGCAAAGACAGTAGTAGTGTCTTCTAAATCCACTAGGGGGATGTCATGATCACGAGCCCATCTCTCGTCAATGAAATTCCCCTCCGCTCCAGAGTCGATGAGCGCCGAACAGGAAACGGAGAAACCAGCCCATCGAAGAACAGCAGGAAAGGTGGTACGAGTCTTTGGCGGTGAGGAAAGAACAGTTGCGCTCGCCAGTACTCCCCTGTCTACTGACGAGCTCTGGCTTTTAACTGACACGAAGAGGCAAAGTGGCCAGCCGCACCACAATAAAGACAGAGACGATTAATGATACGTCGCTGTCGCTCAGTCGGAGAGAGGCGAATGCCACCCAACTGCATGGGTTCGGGTTCTGGTCTGGAAACAGATGAATCAAAAGCTGAAGGCGGGGCTTCTCGCTGTCTGGAAACAGATCCTCGGACGCGCCTCCGTTGCTCAAAGCATCTTTCCAGACGAATAGCTAGCTCAACTAACTGATCAAACTGAGCAGGCGGTTCACGAGCGTAAATCTCCTCCCTTAGATCAATGTTAAGTCCCTCCAGAAAGCGAGCGACTAAAGCAGGCTCATTCCACTCACAAGTGGTAGCCAGCGTCCGGAACTCGATGGCGAAATCTGCAACCGATCTCTCCCCCTGGTGCAGCACCGCAAGAAGGCGCGAGGCTTCACGTCCGTAAACCGATCGATCGAAGACCTTGATCATCTCCCCCTTGAACAACTCGTAGTGACCACAGCAGGAAGACTGCGCCTCCCAGGCAGCCGTTGCCCAACCGCGAGCGCGCCCAGTCAGCAAAGAGATCACATAGGCGATCCGAGCACGATCCACCGCATAAGTCTGAGGTTGAAGGGAAAAAACCACCTCGCATTGGGTTAAAAATGCTCTGCATTCAGTGGGCTCACCCGCATAGCAAGGAGGATTATTTATTCTCGGTTCGGAGGAATGAAGACGATTCTGTGATGACGACTCATGACGAAGATGAAGAAGTTGGGCAGATAGGTCAGACACTTGAGCCGTCAAACTCTCCACAGCGTGTCTGGAGACAGACAACTCCTCTTCATGCCTACCGAGCATGGCCCCCTGCAACTCGACCGCCGAGCGGAAAGGACCTTCCTTCGCTGGATCCATCTTGGTCGGATTATTCTGTCAGAAGAAACAGAGGATCCAGGTGCAAAGGTAAGTTCTGAATGGCTTTTAATGAATAATAAACACAGGCAGTCTGTCGAGCAAAGACACAGAACTGGAACAAACACAAAGTAGATAAATTCCTCGGTAAAGGAAGACTCCTGTCTTGAGGATAGACAGCAGAGCTGGAACTTCTCGTAGGGCAGAAACACAGTCCTTGTACGAGGTCACACGCAGCAGGATGACAGAGACACGAAAGCACACAAGACGAGTGCAACTCCTCTAGGCTTGATTAAACGGGACAAGACAGGGTAAATGATCAAGTAGATAGCATAACACACAAGTATGACTCACGTACACACGAAATAATCCGACAAAGAACAAAGGGAAACAGATGCTAGAAGTAGAGAGAAAGTAATGAGACAAGTGAGAACAGGTGTGACAGAAGCAGCACAAGCGCTAATTGCAATGATGAACAGGTGGGGAAGAATAGACAGGCAGGGCCCAGGCGAGAGAGAGAGAGAGAGAGAAAGAGAGAGAACAAACCCAGCTCATGACAGGATTCGCCGATAGGGCTGAGAAATTGGTATATCATCCACCAGACTGATCTCGTGCTGCACTCTGTCGGAGAACCCTAGTTCCTCATCATCCAGTGCAAACACATCAACATACCTCAATAGCAATGCTTTAAGCTCCATCTGTTGCTCAGCTGTACCAGCTAACTGAATCTTGTTAAGAAAGTCTGGTAAAGTATTTACCAATTCCTGTCTCTCTTCTTTGTTTACAGTTATCTCCTCCACTCCAGCCGAGATTCTCTGGAATTTCACTTCACAACCATCAGTTGGGCTTAATGATTCAACAGGACAGAGAGTACCCAGTCGGGTGCGGGGCTGCAACCATATATCTTCAGTGGAGAAATTTACAATTTTTACAGGAAAAAATGGCTTTACCATGGAGACAAGGGAAGGTACCACTATCAAGCCCCCAGGTAAAGGTGAGCTTCCAGGCTCCAACAACAAGTTTGAATAACCCCCAGGTAACATACTCTTTTTTCCTTTGACCATCAAGGTTGAAACAGACCAAGCAGGAATATGCACGGTCTCTTTTCCAGCTACACGTGCAACAATGCGTCTCTCCAGTCTACTGGCACTCTGCATCTGCTGGAAGACTTCCCTCCAGTCAGACTGTAATTCCCCACCTAGGGTGGTATCAAACTCGGCATGAACTAACTGTCTACATCGGCCTATAATATTCATGCCAATGAGGGCTGGCTCAGCAGAAGAGCTTTGTGTGTCCCGGACTATTAAAAAAACCACACTCTGGTAAGGTGATACCCATTGTTTCAACAGTTAACTCAAGATAGCCAAGGTATGGGATGTCTAATCCATTGGCAGCTGTAATTTTGAGCCAACCAGTCGTAGAAAGCATATCTTTCTCTTCACCCGCCAAGTGCTCTTTA
The DNA here is from genome assembly GCA_027422435.1 of Schizopygopsis pylzovi. Lineage (NCBI taxonomy): Eukaryota > Metazoa > Chordata > Actinopteri > Cypriniformes > Cyprinidae > Schizopygopsis > Schizopygopsis pylzovi. The sequence goes on from JAPDDL010000691.1 coordinate 35,491, forward strand.
AAGAAATGCTCCGTAATTGTACTAACTTGGCTCCCGGTGTCAAGTAAACACGAAACATCCACTCCACCAATTTTCAAGTTAACTACAGGACACTTTCCTACAGCATGTTTAAGTAGTCGGTCACGATCTGAGATCTGAGTTGAGCCAATAGATTGCCCTCGCATCGCATGGCTCACAGCGATCGAGGGTGTGCATTTCCCTGTGGCATGGAGGATGGAACATCCTCGACGGCTGGTTTGCTTTTTCTCACACAGTTTTTGGCTATGTGCCCCACCCCATTACACTTAAAACAGATAGGCTGGCCGTCATCAGTAAAACGTGGCTGCATCTTAGATCTAATTCGATTCACTGATTCAGGTTGAGTGCAATGTAGAGTCAATTTTTGAACAGCTTGAGTTAACTCCCCGATTGCTTTGCCTTGCTCCGCCACTACTTTTAAAACTTCGTCAAGCATAACAGAGCTCGTTGCAGGCATTACCATGGCCGCACATTGGGCTTCTGTAGCTTCAGTGTTTACATTACGGTTAAGGGCTACTTTACTAGCACGACATTTAGGATCTTCAAAAGACCATAATAAAGCTTCATCTCTTACTTCAATCAAAGTTGACTGCGGCTTGTCCCTCACCAACTTACGAAGCTCCCTCCTGAGTGCAGCATCTCTTATTCCCTCAATAAACTGGTCTCGTAAAGCAATATTCATATTTGCAATGGCATCAGGTGACTGCTTAAACACAGAGTTCAATATTTGCGACAAGGCATGAGAGTATGCACGAAGGTCTTCTCCTTCTAACTCTTTACGGGTATAGAAGGTCTGTAATAACTGGCCAGGACTACGCTTTTCCCTAAAGGCCTCCCTAAGGTAAGAAACGATGTCTTCTGTTCGCAGAGACTGACCCTCCTTCCTTAACCTAACCTCTTCCACAGCAGCACCTTTTAGCAGGGAAAGAACAAAATCAGCTTGGTTTTCAGGTGTCTGGTTCCGTACGAGCAGTACCCTTTCCACCTCTTCGATAAACTCATCCACATTTCTATCGTCTTTTCCAAGATCACCACTAAAGGGCTGAATGTGACGTTCTCTGGGCACATACACATAGGACCTAGTTGGTTCTCTACTCAAGTTGGCAATAGCTGCCATAGCTTCAGCATGCTGTCTACTGAGCTCTTGTATCTGTTCTTGCACATTACCCGTACCCCGTGTACTAGCCGCACCCTGTACTACCACCGCTTCTTCCTCTGGCTGTGACATGTTTATGAAAATGTAAAAGTCTTTTCACAGTCCTTTTCACCACCACAAATTCTTTGTTAAATGTTTTTTCTCAGTTCAAAGGATATGCAGTCTGTAATGTGTATTGGACACCCTCTTCCTCTTCTGCAGAACACACGTAACTGCCTCCCGAACCGCAGACAGCCTGGTAGTCCAACAGCAGACAGCGATATCTTCTTCCTCCAGCTAGCCCGTCTCTTGGCCACAGACACCTTGGCCAACGTCTACAGCAGACCGGAGAAAAACTGCACAGTTGACCACTCCCTGAGAGTCCTGCAACTCAGGTACCAGCCACTACCGTATTTAAAACCAAAACAATGCACTCGACTACTGCTCCCGACCGTCAGATACCCCACTCCTGGTACCAAAATGTAACCGGGTGGACAGGAAAGAGAAGCACACACGGCACAGATAAATTTGTTTGAAAAGGGGTTTTATCTGACTGCTGTTTTGTTATTTTAAAGAGTTTACAGCGGTCGGTGGGAACAACCCTGAGCACAAATGATAGAATAATTATACATACATTAAGACAATAGCAAAGGAGCAAAATAAGAAAATTATCCCAATTACTCTATAAGAATTACAGTGTAATTCACAGAATAATACAAAAAAATAAAACAACACAACCTTTCTCCAATTTTAGTGTAACAAAATTGAATCTTAGTGAATTATGGAAGATAAACACTGGCAAAAAAAACAGTACACGCACTCCCTAATATATTTCTCTGGAGTGAGCAAAACCAACGAAAAAAGTTATCTTACACACTTGATCAGGCCGTATGGACAAAGTACAAAAAAAACTTAAAGAAACCCTTTTTTTTTCTTATACCAAAATACTGAATCCTTATACAAACACAGTACAAAATAAGGCACTGACAGTAAAGAATACGGTAGTGACCGGAAATTTCCACTATCACTCGTCACTCGGTTAAAGCGGCTCACACACACAATCCGATCTCATCCAAAAAGACAGCATTATTCCCTAATAAATCTCCCCGATGCTCACACGACAACATGGCAATCGGCTGCTTCATCGAATTATGGCAAAAATGGCTAAAACGGTCACGCACACGCATAAGGAAGTCTCGCGAGCAGAGAAAGGGGATCTCTTAAAGGAGCCACAAACATTTTTGAAACAATACAGAAACAGTGCCTAGTTCTACAAACTGGCCACACAAATATGAAACATTACTGAATCTAAAGTGAGCATATTTGGTAATCTTCAGTATTTACCATGACAAACACTTGCATTTGATACTTTGAGCATATATGAGCATTTGAAAATTAACCACATCAATATAAGAGGATGGATATACAAAGAAATAACATCATCCTCTTTGTTTCTGATGTGTGAATATGTCTTTTGAATCTGATCTCTACTCACCAGAAACACGGAAAGCTTTGAATAAGCGGTTTATCGGTCCTCTCTCTATCAGTAGTACATAACGTCCAGCGTGTTGAGTCGTGGTGTTTGTGATGGTCAGAGATCCAGTTTGATTGTCCAGCTTCAGTCTGTCTCTGAATCTCCCATCAAGAATATCATCATATACAGTGATATTGTCCCTCCATGTATTGATTTCAGCTATGTAATTAATTTCATTCATATACAACCACATAATCAGTTCACCCTTTATTATTTCAGTACGACCAGTGTTTAGTGTGACTGAATCTCCCTCCTTCACTGATATGTCATTTGTATCATCAAACACACAGAGAAAAAACAGAAAAAGGTTTGTCACAAAGTAATGTTGTTTAATTACTTAATGTTTGCTTAAGTAATTAGTTTGAAATGTAATTTCCAAAAAGAATGCTAATATAAAACAACAGAACAGACAGAAGGGGAGATCACGTGACGCTTTCATGAGCCGAGACGCACGTTAGCTGAGCTCTGTATATGTAGCCCATTTTTTACTGTTGTTTGACTTTTTTTAAGATTTGGGGTAGTTTTTTTCGTGTGCCGTTGGTCTGTAGATGTCACACAGACGGAAACTTGCTTATCTTTCACAGTCATCCTCGCCAATTAAGAAGAAAACTAAATCGGCAGCTGCAGCGGGCCGAGCCAACATGGAGGAAGACAATATGGCGATCACTATAAAGCGATTTGAGGACATTTTGAAAACCGAATTCGCCTCTCACATGACTACAATCCAGAATATATGCTCTAAAGTTGACTTTTTAATCGGGGAACAGAGAGAGCAGAAAAAGGTGATCAATGAACGTCTGGATGCCCTCGAGCGACAAGTGATTGATCTACAGGTCTGCTGCAGAAGCAGCAATCTCCGTCTGCTGGGACTATCTGAAGGGGCCGAGAAGGATGACCTGAAGACGGCTTTCTGAAACGGTCACTGCCTATTTGGATTCCATAACTTTGGGGCAAAAATATCGAGATCGAGCGTGCGCATCGAGTTTACTCCAGAGTTTCAACGGATCACTCCAAACCACGAGTGTTTCTCTTCAAGCTGTCACGCGACAGGAATTTGATTCTGAATGAAGCAAGACACTGCGGTCCTGTAAAAGCGGGTGACGGTGCGATGTTGAGCTTTTTCTCTGACTTCTCCCCCGCAACGGCAAAGAAGCGGAGTTCTTTCAGTACAATACGGAAGGAATTGAAAGAGGCAGGCCTGCAGACCTTTCTTCAGTATCCTGCTACGCTGAAGATCGTCATGAAACACGGCGAGACCAAACTAGTGCACTCACCGGACGAAGCGCGTCAGTTCCTGAACTCCATTCCCGCTCCTCATTCTCCTGGGATGGATGTGGCATAAGGCTTTGATAATACCGAGTCACTCGACTTCTTATTTGGTGGTCTGACTTTGTTTCAGTGATGTGCACATGATGCAATTGTTTGTACTTTTTTGTTTTTACCCCACTTACTACTCGTGTGAATTTGAAGTTATTCTGTTCTCTTACAATAGGGCTAATGGCGGTGTTCTAGAGAATTGCTTTGGCTGTCATGTTAATGTCACTGGCTAAGACAGGGGAGGTCTGTAAAAGTTCTAAGGGGTGGGTTTTCTTTATGTTAATGGTTTTTCGGTGAGGGAGGGATGGGTTAAAGGCAGACTTGAAATAATTCATATGCAGTGGTATTACTTTCTCTCATTTGTTATGTTCACTTACTTGTTTGATAGTAATGTCTGAAATTAATGTTCTAAGTTGTAATGTCAATGGTTTAAATGGCCCCCATAAACGTACACGTTTTTTAGAACTATTGCGACGAAAAAAGGTTGACATTGCTTTAATGCAGGAAGCTTATTTGCAGAAGGAGGATGTTCATAGATTTAATAATAAATATTACGAGGTGGTCTCTTTTGCGGTGACTGACAATAAAACAAAAGGTGTTTTGATAATTGTTAGAATAAATTTAAATATTTCAATTTTTGACAGAAATTGTGATAATGCTGGCAGAATAGCTTGTATAAAGACTATGTTTGGGAATAGGAAGATAGCATTTATATCAGTTTACGCACCATGCAGCCCAGATTCAACTTTTTTCTCTGAATTATCTACCTATCTCACAGACTTTGAGATAGCAATGGGAACAGATATGAACGCTGTAATGTCCAATGAACTTGATAGATCTGGTGACAATTTTTCTTATTACCAGACTGTTTCTACTGAGAAACTTATTCAATGCATAGCCTCTTTTTCATTTGTAGGTTCATGGCGTTTATTCAACCCCTCCCAAAAAACATACACATTTTTCTCAGCTAGACAGAAATCATATTCACTGATTGACAACATTTTTGCTTCCTCATCCTTGACCTCAATGCTACTTGAAGTCGACATCTTTCTCCTTTCTCTTTCAGACCATAGTAGTAATTTTTTGAAGCTTTCAATTACCCAGCGACCTTTGCGAGCCCCCAGATGTCGCTTTAATTCTAATTTATTAAAAGATTAGTTTTTTGTGATCAATTCAGAAGTAAAGTACGTGAACTTATTGACATCAATAAAGGCTCAGTAGATGATCCGCGGATATTGTGGGAGGCGACAAAGGGCTTCATAAGGAATTTTTCAATATCATTTGCTTTCTTTCGCTAGAAAATTCACTGTAAGAAAATCTCTGACCTGGAATCCAATCTCCGATCATTAGACAGGCAAACCAACACACTTTTTCTGATCGTACGGCAGCTAAAATTGAAACTGTTAAGAAATAACTTAATTTGCTATATACTGTATAGAGAGAGCCAAATTTCTTATTCAGAGATCCAGACAAAATTATTATTTTCAAGGTAGCAGACCTAGCCATTTACTGGCTCTAAGACTGCGAAATAGTGAAAAATGTGCTAATATTACAGCTGTGAAATCTCAAACCGGTGAGGTTCTGACTGACCAGAAGAGCATAAAAGACACTTTTCGTTCCTTTTATTGTGATCTATATAGCTCCAACTCTAAATGTGAACCCACATCTTACACTTCTTTTTTATCTAATTTTAATCTTCCATATCTGTCAGAATCAGACTCTGAGTCTTTAGATCAGTCTAGCCTTTATCACTTATTGAATTAGAATCATTGATTAAAGTTATGAGCAAGGGGAAATCCCCAGGCCTAGATGGCATACCAGTTGAGTTCTACTTGACCTTCTGGTCGATTTGGGGCCACTTATGTTAGATATGATGCAATATTCGATTGATCAAGGATCCTTTCCACAAAATATGAACATGGCCATTATATCTCTCCTTTTAAAAAAAGTTAAAGACTCTACTTTATGCTCTAGTTACTGCCCACTTTCTCTAATTGGTACAGATGTAAAAATGAATGCAAAAGTTTTAGCCTGCCGCCTAGAAGGCTTTATGACTAAACTTGTTGTTCATGATCAAACAGGCTGTATTAAATCTCGTTCTGCTTCAAATAATCTGCAAAGACTACTTCACTTACTCTCCTCATCGGAACAATTGATTTCTCCTGGTGCTATACTCTCTTTGGATGCAATGAAAGCTTTCAACCATTTGGAGTGGAACTATTTGTGGGCAGTCCTAGATCATCTAGGTTTTAGCTCTAACTTTATAATTATGATTAAAATCCTCTATGCTAATCCCTCAGCCTCCATTCTTACTGGCCAGATAAGTTCACAATAATTTCCAATTGGAAGAGGCACTCGCCAGGGTTGTCTTCTTTCACCTATACTATTTGCTTTATCTCTAGAACCTCTTGCTCAAGCTATATGTCAGTCAGAACTTATACTTCCTATATCCATTAAGAACACTTCACCTCACATATCGTTATTTGTAGATGACATATTGCTATTTTTAGACAATCTAGTTCTATCAGAATGGTAAACGACCCCTAATTAAATTATTTACTTTTCAGTGCAACAGATCAGATGGTGGCTGGTCCTTTCCAAATTTAAAATTATATGCCGACTCCTTTACATTTTGTGCACTGTCAGCCTGGTTTAAACCAAATGTGTCAACCTCATGGTGGGCTATTGAAGAATCTCTTGTTTCTCCACACAATACAGAGCATTTGTTTTTTGCTGGTGTCTCACTTAGACAATGTAAACTTTGTTTTGGCCCTTTCATAACACATTTTATTTCTACTTGGAGAACGGTGACCAGGAAGATTCCATCGTCATTCACCTTTGTTCCATAATAATATTTTTTTATCGGGGAAAAATTTTTTTTTTACTGTCCACAATGGGATAAATGTGGAGTAAATTTCTTTGGTGACATTTATGATGATAAAGGCCTGAAATCATTTCAAGATATTAAAGGCTCTCTTTAATCTACCAGGAACCTCCTTTTTCATGTATCTTCGTATTAGTTTAGCGCTTCGCGCATATGGAGTTCCCTGGGATGCACAATTACCTGTACATCCCCTTTTGAAAAGTAATTCTTCCCACTGATAATTCTGTTATTTCTGCTTCAGTTATTTACTCTTTTCTCCTCAAACAATCATACAAACCATTATCCATAACAACTATCTGGTCTAAGGATATCAGTGGTGACTCACAAACCAAATTTGGGAGACGATAACATCATCCTCAAAAAATCCAAATCATCAGACGATCCATTGGAAATTACTACATAGACTCTATCTGTCCCCTTTAAAATGCTTCTATATGCATGTGTCACCTTCCCCAAATTGCAATTTATGTCCGTAGGGGGCACTCAGTACATATTTTTTTTTTTTTGTGAATGCTCTGCACTTTCGCTTTTCTAGACTCAGCTTGCTCATGACATATCATTCCTATTAGAAAAGGATGTGGTTTTGACTCCAGATCTTTTCTTCTTAAATAATTTTTCTGAACTGGCTCTGTCTCCGCAACAGAGAAGCTTACTTTTACCTGCTCTCACTGCTCACTGCAAAGAAAATGTTAGTCAGTCGCTGGGTTCCTCCCCATTCAATGACCAGACATCTATGGGGCTTATCTTTGCTGGACATTGTTTCTATGGAATTATCTACAGCTCGTATTCATGGAGCAAAGACAAAAACTTTGAAGAACTGGAGCGCCACTTTTGACATTGTTAAATCTTTTTGTTTCTTCTTTTTGATGTATCATTTATTTTGAATTTATGTATGGTGTGGGTCTGCCTGGTGGGTGGGTGGTGGGGGATTTTTATTTATTTTCGTATTTTTCTCAATAAAAATAATTGTTCACAAAAACAGAAAAAATAAATAGTGTGTGGATTGCAAATAAAACAGGTGAAACAAATATTTAACTCACCATAGACAGGGAGAAAGTACGTTATGCTCATACGGTTGATCCGTAGTTCATAAGCTCCAGCATGTTGAGTCGTGGTGTTTGTGATGGTCAGAGATCCAGTTTGTTTGTCCAGCTTCAGTCTGTCTCTGAATCTCCCATCAAGAACTTCATCATATATGGTGAAACTTTTGGCCTGTTTATTGATTTTAGCTATTACAGTGTTTTCTCTTCTAAACTTCCACAGAATCTCATCATCCGTTATTTCAGTGAGACCAGAGTTGAAAGTGACTGATTCTCCCTCTTTCATTGATATTTCTTCTGTATCACCAAACACACACAGAGAACAAACTAAATCAGGGTTCATCACAGACTGAGAGTGCTATCTGATCCTTTACTAAAGTAAAATGATTGAAGTGTAAAATTTGAAATGAATGATATAAAATAACAGAAATGGTGTTTGGATTAATAACTGTAGGAAGGTCTTTTACTTGAGCTTCAGCAAAGTTCACTTAATTTGTATTAATTTAGCTTCAATTTGACTTCAGCTTTGTATTTGATCTGACGCTAATGTCAAATGACTCTAAAACGCAGAATGATATTATTAATATTTGATTATTCTAGTATTCCCTTACTCTTTGCTTGTCTGTTTATTTAGGTGTGCAGATGATGCGCCACATGCTCCGTTCATTCACGCTCCTTCAGTTTGAAGGATTCAGTCGTGAGCAGATTAATCAAATGACTTTCTGTGTCCCTGATTCATGACCTCTTCTCGAGATATGTAGCTTTGTTGTTATCTGTTTTTGTGAACGCTCTTGTGTTCAGTCTTATCAGAAATGTTGGTCTTTACAATTAAAATATAAAACTTAATTTAACTCACCAATGATAATGACAAAGAAACTCTTCCTCGTGTTCTTGCTCTCTAGTGTAAAAAGTCCTGCGTGCTTCATTCTAATGTCTGTGATGGTCAGAGATCCAGTTTGATTGTCCAGCTTCAGTCTGTCTCTGAATCTCCCATCAAGAACATCATCATATACAGTCATTCTGTTCCGTTTATTGATTTCAGCTATTAAAGTGTTTTGAAATCCAAACTTCCACAGAATCCGATCATCACCCTTTATTTCAGTAAGATCAGAGTTTAGAGTGACTGAATCTCCCATTTTCACTAACTTACTTTCATGACCAAACACACCTGAAGAACAGAGTTTATCACAGATTAAATCATCCAAAAACAAGAGAACCAACAAAATAGCATTAGCTGATAATTTTTTTTCATTCTTTCCTCATATCCAAAATATTAAATATTTTATTTATATTTGGATAATTTAATCCAACTTGTAGAGTTGAGAAAAATAAAATAAAATACAGATCAATCCCCTCCAGACCTCACTTTTGGCCACTAGTGTAAATAAAGACGTTTTTACTTTAATCTTCAAGGCCACACTAAAGTGAATGCTGTTGGGTATTTGAGCTTCATGTTTATTTTATTTAATTACCTGAATTAATTTTACAGTAAAAAAAATTATAATTTACAGTTGAATTTTTTCAATATGAGAATAACAGTGAATATTAATCCTCTCTGACTAATTTAACCAGTATTTTATTGCATACTAGAACAGAAAGAATAGAAACCACAAAAACTAATTTCAAACTCACCATCCAGACGCCACAAACACAAACAGAACAAAATTAATTTGAGAAACATTTTCTTCATCGGTACACTGAAAAGGTCTAAGTAGCAACCCCTTAAAATGTCTTAAACATGAGTAAAACTGTGCTTTTTATCTGGTTGTGTATGAATCCTCCCCTAACCTTCATCACAGTTTATTTTCAGACATCCATCCTTACATCACGAAAATCAACAAGCTTTTGCTGATCTCTTACATTTTCAAACTCAAAAGGAACAGGCAAAGTTCAGCTGTAGGCGATCAGCAAACAGGTTGTCTGACTCAATTTTAGTCAAAGTATAGTGTCGACTGAGTACATTTGAGACATGTGTACAGTTGAAACACCTTAAATAACTCGAGTACACAAGAACCCCGAGCCATGGATTTTGCTCCACACATGTTTTAGTGTTCTCTTTGATCGTGGTACATTTGAATGTCTTTCCACTCCCAAGATATCGGCAAAAGTTTTTTTTTCCAAGGTGAGATTTTCATTTCACCATGTCCCTTCCATAATGAATGGCTTACAGGTGCATCTCAATAAATTTGAATGTCGTGAAAAAGTTTTTTTTTAACTTTATCACTAGAACAACTGAAATAGCCATAAGCATAACACATCAATGAGATGTGTGATCTTTTAAGACACTTTTATTAGCATTTACAATGACAAGCAATATATAACACAGCAATTCACATATGCAACAATTACAGGGATTAACATAAATCCATGTTTCTTTATTTATAGCACTCTCCATTTTAGAAATATATTTTTTTCAACCCCCTCCACCTTACTCACCCATCCAGCATGTCTCTCTCTCACTCACTCTCACACACTCACTCTCACACACTCACATACTCACTCTCACACACACACACTCACTCTCACACACTCACACACTCACTCTCACACACTCACACTCACTCTCACACACTCACACTCAGTCTCACACACTCACTCTCACACACTCACTCTCACACACTCACTCTCACTCTCACAAACTCACTATCACACACTCACTCTCACTCTCACACACTCACTCTCACACACTCACTATCACAAACTCACACTCACTCTCACACACTCACTCTCACACACTCACACTCTCACACACTCACTCTCTCACACACTCACTCTCACACACACTCTCTCACACACACACACACACACACACACACACACACACACACACACACACACATGTTGGTTTTTATGGTTTACGGGGACTTTCCATAGGCGTAATGGTTTTTATACTGTACAAGCTGTATGTGCTATTGCCCTACACCTACCCTGCACCTAAACTTAGCCCTCACAGGAGACGGTGCATTTCTATTTTCCCTCAAAAAAACTCACTCTGTATGATTTATAAGCGTTTTAAATTATGGGGACACTGAAAATGTCCTCATAAATCACCTTGTCCTTGTAATACCTATGTCATACCCATGTCATTATACAAATTTGTGTCCTCATAAACCACATAAACATGTTTCTGAAAAGGGAGCTAAAATACTAACTATAGTATTGTTTTTTAAATGTATGAGCATTAAATATAAATTTTACATTCAGGTAAGCATTTTAAACAATAATAACTAAACAAACCCATGACAATTTCAGCACTGGGAAGGGCTAAATAGAGCTGATTGAAATGAACTGAGTGATGCTTTTGGATGCTCCATACTGAACAAAAAGTAGACAGCAAACAGATACTTCTGGCATCTCTGAGTTATTGGTCAGTGAAATCCATTTTAATGCTAACTCTCCTTGCAATGTGTAGGCTTGACATCCTAAGTCAGATAAACATTTATTAGACCTGTAGAGAGTACAATACAACAGGAAAAAGAAAGGAATCTCTCACAATTAAAGCCAATCTTAAAATGTATTTGAATTAGAGAGAAGTGTGGTGTTTTCGGTAACACTTTACAATACGGGTGCACAAACATGCATTAAATAATGCTTAACTAATGCACAGATAATCATGAGTTAATGTATAACTCACGATGAACTGAACCCTTTATTAATGATTACTGCATCAGCAATCAATGATCATTCGATATGATTCAAAGATTAAGTAATCAATACATTGTTATTAGTTATGATCATTCGATATGATTCAAAGATTAAGTAATCAATACATTGTTATTAGTTAAATGTGTCATAATGTATTAATTAGCTAATACCTTATTTTATAAGGGTAGTACCCAATGTTTTGATCCAAGTTGTCAACTCCATTCATTGCATTATTGTATTCCACAATGCTTGCTGGTTTTTGCTTTGCAATTTTTCTTGGTGGCCTCTCTGCCATACCTCAACTTCTTCCATGTTGTTCTCATGGCATTTTCACAGTTTGTTTGTCTCGGCATGCCAAGACCATCATATTTTCAGTGGGACGCATGACTGTTTCCTCAATCCTAAGGTCAGCATTTCTGAGATCTCGAATGACTGGTGCTTTTCCTAATTAACATGAACAATAATTATACAACATTTATTAATGTTAGTCTCTATCAATCCCCTCTCTGTCTCTCTCACACACACACACACACACACACACACACACACACACACACACACACACACACACACACACACACACACACACACACAAAAAAAAAAACAACATATAAAACTTTTCAATAAGGTTTTAGCTTTTAACATTATACGTTCAATAAGGTTTCATTTATTCACATTAACTATATTAATTAACGAACAATAATTATACAACATTTATTAATGTTAGTCTCTCTACACACACACACACACACACACACACACACACACACACACACACACACACACACACACACACACACACACACACACACACACACACACACACAAAAAAAAACAACATATAAAACTTTTCAATAAGGTTTTAGCTTTTAACATTATACGTTCAATAAGGTTTCATTTATTCACATTAACTATATTAATTAACGAACAATAATTATACAACATTTATTAATGTTAGTCTCTCTACACACACACACACACACACACACACACACACACACACACACACACACACACACACACACACACACACACACACACACACACACACACACACACACACACACACACAGAAGAGAGAGTAGAGTGTAATCAAATGCCTGATAGTTTTTTTATTTTCTCTTATCCATAGAGTTTTGTAAAGTCATGAAACTAACCATACTTCCTCAGAATGACTTTTTCCCTGCATGTAAAAAGTTTTTACGTTTTTGGAAACTGCACTTCAAAGATATAAGATATTTCTGCTATCATTTTTACACTCAATTTAATAAACCACTATTTCAACACCGTTCAAGCTATCCGCAAGCCGTTCGCAATTTAGCATCTTCAGTGTCTTGGCATCACGTTGACAAAGTTTGGTGTGAACTACTTGTTTCTTCTTGGAGGAGTATGAATTAATTTACAGCTTGATTATTCCAGAAATTGACATTAAAACAAAAATAGCCGGCTTCCTGTTGATCGTAGCTAATGAGTGTAAATTAGAAAGTTGTCCGGCTTGATTAGAACAATATATGTACTGAGTTTGGTGACTGTAGCTAAAAATTAACCCCCCATGTTTTGACAAAAGGTGGCGCTATAGAGTGCCTCCTCCACGCCCGTTTATGAGCTTTTGCCAGTGTCTATCTATAATTAATACTGATGTGTGTGTTGAGTTTTATGAAATTCTAAACATCTTAAGTGCCTCAAAATCACCAGAAGAAATATTGAGGTTTGACACGTTGCCATGGCAACAGTATTTTAGATATCAATATTCCCTTTACAGTTTCAAAATCCCTCCGCAATTTAGCATCCCCAATGTCTTGAGATCACGTTCACCGAGTTTGGGGCTCGTCTGTTGAAAATCCTGGGAGGAGTATTTCAAATTCCAGAGCATGTGCTTTTTAAACAGCCCTGAATAGCCGACTTCCTGTTGGGCGGAGCCCATGACATGCAGCACAAAAGTTGTTCGGCTCGATGAGATCTATATGTGTACCGAGTTTCATATGAATACGTGCAAGTATGTGTGAGCTACACATCAAGTTTTCTGATGGTGTTCCAGGGGGCGCCGTAGAGCCTCTGTGCTACGCCCGGGTCCCAGCCTCTGCGGAGTCCTAACTGCCGCGGGTTCCAATGAGTGTGCAAAAGAGTTTTTGACCATGTTAAGCCCCCCGAAAATGCCCGAATAGTCAAAAAAAACAAAAGAAGAATCCTAACGAAATCAATAGGGCCCTGCGCCTTTCTGGTTTGGCCCCTACATATGTAAACAATAGTACCCTTATAAAGACATATTTGTAACTTATACCCAAAAAGGTGCACATTAGTACCTTAGAGTACCAATATGTACCTCAATGTACAACTATGAAACGTTTTGGGGTAAATAAGGTACAAAGATGTCCTTTTAAGGCTACTATTGTTTATCTTTCTTTCTTTCAGCTCCAGTGGTGCAGATGGTAAAATGTGTGTCATACTCCTATTGATGCACTCAAACCAGGTTCGAATTCTCCTTTTGGCAAAAAAAAATTCCCTCCGATTTAAAATTTCAAATCACATCAGAAAAGCATTTATTTTTTTATAACAAAATGAAGGAAATAATATAAAAAGTTGAAAATAATGTCTCGGATAAGGTTTGTGAAGGGTAGGCTTTGTTGTCCCAATATGGTGGCATCCATTTAATAATTTGAATGACAAATTATTGAATTTACACTCACTCAATAAGTTATTATTGCATACTGTTTTATATTGTATTGCAATACTGAGGTCCAGATTATTGACACTATTTGCAATAAGTAGTATAAATAGTAGAACATCCTGATATTTTAACAGTGTAAATAGAATCTATTGCTATTTGCACTTAGTGTAAATAGCATCTATTGCTAAGCATAAAATATGTTATTTTTACTTAGTGCTAATAGCTGCTGCCTTAAGAGATTCTATAATGGGTTACATTTGAGATATTGAGTTAGAAAATACAGTAAATGAAGTTTGCTATAAGGTGATTAGTCTGATTATCATGACACACACATACTTATACATAAATTAAAGAATTCTGTTGTTTCAGGTTTCTAGATTCTAGGTTTATTTTTATCATTGTCATATTATACATTTTGCATTCTTCTCTTTTTATGTAGTTTTCAAGTATTTTAGTTCATACAATAATATATATATATATATATATATATATATATATATCAGTCCCATGATGATTTTTTTTAAATATAAAGACCAGCACATAATTTGTAATGGTTTTACTGATTTATAATGAGAATTGTTTTGATTTGAATGGAAACTGTAATGGTGCCTGTTGATCTCTATATTAAAAAAAAAAAAAAAAAGCACTCAATCCTAATGTAATATGTCCCAAAACACACTACAGGAAACCACTATTTAATTGTTTTAATGGGTAAAGTTGATAGTTTGTAATGTTTGTAATGGTATTTGTAGTGGAAATCGTTAGAATGTCTGTGATGGTTTCTATTGTTTTTGCCAGTAGGGTCACCATGGGTTTTGTGATGATATTTGCCATAAATGCGACAGGCTTGCTGCAATATTGTGAGATGTAGCGACTGTTTGTACTGTAGTTGTGGTGGGCCTATTTAGGAGAAAATCCAGGGCCGTATTTTACTGGGTGTTACTGTGCTTGATTGGCCAGCAAACTCGCCTGACCTGAACCCCCTAGACAGGTCACTAACAGGCGGACCGCGGTCCGGGTCCGGACCCAGAAGCCGTCCCACACGGACCCGGACCTACAGCCAAAAATATAAGGTTATGATTTAAAACCTGGCGGGGCGCTTCTATTTCAGTCAGCGCTGCTTTTGCAGTCTTTACGGTAGTGATAGTGGATAGGCACAGACCAATTGCATGCGAGATAAGCCATCCCACGTGATACCGCTCAGCCAATCAAGTCTGGTAAACATTGCGACTCGACAGAGTGCAGACGGATGAGAGAGTTCGCGGCTAGTAACGCATGAAAAGAAGATAGAAAGAAAAAGAAAGATAGCGATACATGTAGAAAACAAAAGGAGAGATACAGACGACTGAAATAAAGTTGAGAAACAGGCGAGTGAGACGGAGAAAGGGAGAAAAAAAATAAGGAATAAATGGCATTCTCCAAAAACAGAAAGGTGGACAGCGAAAATAGAGCATTAGTGGAGGAGGGGTAGAAAGTGGTGATATTCTAAAACTGTTCAATTGTTAAGATGTGTTGAGATTAATTATTTGTACAATTGGTTGCAATTGTTGAGTCAAGATGTAAAACAGAAAAGGAGAAATTCTTTATTTTATTTGTCTGAAGTTAAGCACTTTATTTGAACATTTTATTTATTTTCTCTTATTTTGAAATACAGCCCTACTTTTATTTTGTTAATGAGAAAAACATTTTACATATCTACAGTCATACATATGTTCATTTCTATGTAACACGACAATAAATATTGTCAAAACTTTGAATTGTTCTGAATTAATTTGATAAGGCAGGCAGGTATTTATTACATGCAGATGCTGATACAACAACTAGGCTACTTAAATATAGAAGCTATCACACTAGATAGTTATGATTGTATGATATTCCGGACCTTTGCTTCAAGACATTTTCTCTAACTGGACCTCTGTACATTTTAGTTAAATACTAGAGCAGTGCTTCCCAAACTGGGTGGGCCGTAGCGGCATTGCAGTGATGGCGTAGCTAGGCTAAATCTAAATATTTAAATAATTAAAATATTCGAATTGTTCTAAAATATGATCCCCCCCCCCATACAATTCGTATACATCCTATCAGACATTATACCAACAAAGCACAATTTAACTTAAAATGAATAAGTTAGTAAAATAATATTTTATATTACATTTTATCATAGTTATCATAGTTCACATGAAATTCTTACAAACTGGTTAATAAATGTTGATAATTTTGTGTAGAGACAATCTGCTTTATTAAATATATCTAATATACATATATATATATATATATATATATATATATATATATATGTAAATATATCTTCATGAAGGCCGCTATCAAAGCAACCTGGGCTTCATTACACCTGAGCAGTGCCACAGACTGATCACCTCCACGCCACGCCGCATTGATGCAGTAATTCATGGAAAAGGAGTCCCAACCAAGTATTAAGTGCATAGAAATTAATATACTTTACAGAAGCCTGACACTAAGGTTTAAAATATCCTTTTTATTGATCTTATGTAATATTCAAATTTTCTGAGACACTGAATTTTGGGTTTTCGTTATCTGTAAGACATAATCATCGAAACTTCAAGAAATAAAGGCTTGAAATATTTCACTCTATATGTAATGGTTCTATATAATATATGGGTTTCACTTTCTGAAATGAGTGACAAAAAAAAGATTTACTTTTTTCATGATATTCAATTTTTTTTTAGATGTTTTTTCAAGAAATGTATTAAAATCAGGTTAAGTGTAATCTAGGATATGTTATTAAAACATTAGAATTGTTGCATGGGTTGAAACATACTGTACCCTAAGCAACAAAAACAAGTGTTTAAAAAAATGCTGATACCGCAACATGTGCTAACCAGACAGGCCACCATTTTGGA
>JAPDDL010001051.1:0-83499 GCA_027422435.1 Schizopygopsis pylzovi
AATGCCTAAAGATTCTTAAATAAAGATACATTTACTGGAGATACAAAATGACATCAAATACAAAGTCTTGTTTGAAGTGATTAAAACAAGAACTAATATCTGCCATAATTGGCAAAATAGTAACCTTAATTTAAAGGGACGTTTCGATTACTCATTGACAGATGTTGTTATTGTTTTAAGAATAAACTCCTTTAATTTATTACATTTTTCAAACTTAGTTTATATTTACATCTGAATTAAACATATCTTGATTGAAAGATGTTTGATATTTGTACTATAAAACAAGACAAAACACAGAGGAAGAGATTAATTCACTTTTTGCTTTGCATCCATCATTTTTTTGAATTTAAGACTTTCTGCTCTGATTTAAAACTTTCTCAAGGCATTGATTTGTGTAACGGTAAATAAAGACATTTCAAGCCTTAAAAACCCTTTTGTGTATGATGTTAATGTGTCCAATATTTACCTGGATCTGGACGTGTCTCAGGAAAAGATGACAGCAAGGGCACGAGTAGTGGTCTCTACAAGAAAACACAATAGAAATATTACAAAAAATATAATTATATTACAGACACAAACACACTATAATACTGCAGTAACCCTGCTGTTCTTGGCACACTGATATTCATTTACAGTTTCATGCAAATATAAAGCCCAATACAGTCAGGACATGGTACTGTAATGAAACCAGTTTAATATAATATATAGAGCTATTGTTTCAGCTCCGGGAATTAGTTATTAAATATTCAATATTGCTCGATTAGAGCCCTATTAATATTTAACTTACGATTTATACTATGAGTGCTCGGCCAGCGAACTACATCAGTATATCTCTATTAAAATCTCGCTTGTGTTCCCGTGGCCCCGGTAACAATAAACGAGATTAATAATTTCTCAAGTTTGAGCTAGGTTGCGTTATCTTTGGGCAAATAAGGATGAAAATACTTAAAATCACATTCCAGAGACACTTGTTTATAAAATGGAAAAGGTTTATTCGTGATATTGCTATTCTAACATAAATGGATTACCTAATAAAGCATAGACATACACACACATACGAGAGTTTTGAGGTTAACTGTATGAAAGAATACCATTCTTTCTATTTCATAGCTTAACTAACCAGGAAAAAGATCACGAACAAATCTTTGCTTTGTTACTGCATTCAGATCATATTTACCAGTTCAGTCAGGATTAGGAATTCAGTTTGTACTTGCTTGGATTGGTTTAAAGCAGGCTAGAGGTTCTTGCTTTGTTTTCCCGCGTGAGTTCAGTTCTTTGTTTCGGGTGTCACGTGGTCGGTTCGGGCTCCTTCGGTTGCTCTCGTGTGGAGACTTGAGACGGCTGCGTGACGTCACCGGGAAAGCTCTCCTCTGCAATCGTCGAATTCGTGGCTCCGTTACGGCTTTGGCACAGTCTTAGACTCCCTCCGATGGTTGGTTCCGAGGTGAGCGTCCAGCGGACCGGCGCGCGTTGGAGGGCGCAGTCGCGAAAACGGGAAGCGTAGCTTCGACGAGTTCCACAGAGTTCAATAGAGTCAAGAGAGAAGAGGGCGAGCACGCACACTCGCGCATCGTTTTAAACTGTCCGAGTTTAGACATCGCCCACAGGTGGCTGGTCCAATCAGAGTGTCGGTATGGGGCGGAGCCCCGCCCATGTCCATGGTTTTCTGGGGCCATGCCCACTCGTCATCTGATATTTAATTCAATGTGAAAGATAACGTACAGATATTTTATGTCTGTTGTAAACATACATTAGGATGCCAAAGCTTAACGGTCATCCACACATTTTTGACTTACGACACTAGCTTCTTTTAGAGACTAAACATTGCATTTGGCACAACCTACACACTACAGTTTATGCAGTTGAAGGCACAAAGGAAAGTCATCCCACATTTCTTATGTAATTCATATTCAAAATCATCACATCAAGCCTATGAGGGAAAGAGTACATATTAATATCCATATATTTCTTTGTGTAGATAGTTTTAATAATCGTGAGTGGAATAAATGTCAGTAATCCTATATGTGGATCGCGTTCCTTTTGTCTGTCTTGATGAAAAGGGAGCGGTCTTGTGCTGGATGAGGGGGTGTCTTAAAGTATGCAGACACTGAGTCGCCGTGGAAGAGTTAGTGATGGGGGTCAGATGACCTTTCCCTTTCTGAAAGTAACCAAATTCTCCAACGATGTGCTGTTTTTCCATCGCATTTCTCTACACATTCCCCCTCTTGCTTGGTGATGTTCCCGATGGAACATCGTCAGGCACTGGAACAAGAAGCAGGGAGAACAGGCACATACAAGACACAAACATCATCTCTATCACTGACTGAGACCTGGTGCAGGGTAATTTGGGAAGGAACAGGTTAGAAACTTGAGAAGACATAGGGATGCCTTGTTTATCATTATTGACAATTGGGTCATTTTTGACTGTTTTAATTGTCAGGGGCTCGACGAGGCGGTGTAGGCATGATCTCAGTCAGGTTGGTCGAATTCTCGGGTTCGGGTTCTAGGTCGCGATTACCACGTCGAAAAAGGCGAGGGACGCCTGACGTGCATTTGTTGAGAGACTCTTGAACGACGTTCACTCGCTTGTGTAGGAGGAAGGCCAGTGTCAAAGTCACAACATATCCTACGATAGTAGAGATACAAAGCGCCGTGTCAGCGGCAGACCAGGACCGAATAATTGGCGCGCCGGCGGGCGGAAGGCGAGCGATAGCTTCTAACGCTGTCAGCCGGTGTCAATTCAATAAGAGATTTCGATTTCAACCTGACATTCATCGTCGGTGAGGTGATACAATGCTAACTCGTCAATATGGAGGATCGCGCCCTTCGGGCCAGTGATCCATAACGTTTGGTTGGGCAAATTAATGCGCGTAGTGGTGTCGTGTTAATCGCATGTGAGGGTGGCTGTTCGTGCTGAGGTATTGACCAGCCATCGGTTTCTGATGATTTCGGCTTGCGTTACCTCAACTTCAGAACGTGGTGCTGTTTCGGCGGGGTACTAGTGTCGGGTTTAATGGATTCTAAACCACGGATGCCCCTGGTATTATCGCGTACGCAGAGTTTACTCGGGTAGGGGGGAGTGAATGTCCTAAGTGAGCGTGCCCATCTTTAAGTTTGGGGCCGGATACAACTGTTCGTTGTTATCGTAATACGCAGCGACTTTAGGAGTGTGGATTTTGACATAGGTTTTCCCTTGCCGTAATCCCACATTCACAACGTCTTTGAGCCGGTAAACATTATTAACGTCGATAATGGGCAAACTAAAAACAATTAAATCACCTGTTTCCGGGTTTGCGTATATGGGAATAGCGCTACCGGGAAAGGGCGAGATGGGTTTGGATGAGACTAGCGGGGCCCGCAGTGGCCGAAGTTACAACGTTTGAACAAGGCTACGAGGTATCGTGTAGCACGGAATCCTATTCATGGCTACATTGTCAATCGAGGAACTTACATCGTGTGTCATGTCGTTCATGATTTTGGCGGGTGGCCTCGATCGGTCGACAACGGTTCTCACAGCGAATTACAGCGACTTTACTGACGGAAGTCGATCTCAATTTCAGGACCTGGATTCAAGGTTTGGTTAAGGGGTTCAAAGTGAAAGAGAGGAAAGGAAACACAAAGTGAGACACGAGATAAAGAAACCAAACGATAAAGTAAATTTAAAAAAAAATTTAAAAACTAAAAAAAATTAAAAAAAAATTATAAAAAAAAAATTATATAATAAAAAAAAAAAAACTTGAGAGTAACTCCTCTCTACTAGATTGGTCCTAGCAGTGCTGCGGAGGAGAGAATATGGGTTGTGTCTAAGCATGGTTGCTATATGTTTTCCTAAAATGACAATACGTATGCTTGTGTGGTGCATATGGTTGTCGGTCTGTGTCAGTCGGTCTGATCTTCCCCCTTTTCCTGTCGATGGTTTGGATTTGCCCGTTGGCACTGGCAACCCATCATGGTGCATCGTGTGCGTGTGTCAGCATACTCCCCCTCTGGCCGTGAGGTACTACGAGCTGTGGCGCAGTGAGTGGCTCAGGGACATACGTGTGGACACCGTCTTGCAGATGCAGCATGTAGTCGACAGAGTGGAGCTCGCGGAGCTCGGAGGATGTGTTCAGGTCCGTATAGGAAATGGAATGTTCAAATGGGTTTGACATGTGAGCTGTCAAGGTTCGTAGTGACGAATCCGCATGTGAGGGTGAGGAGATCGTCAGCAGCGAACTGAGGTGGTATGGTAATGCCGGAGGGCAGGGGTGTGCTCGCCAGTGGCGTGCTGGCGGCGGGTTACTGCTGCCACTGTAGGGTTGGGTGGGAGGGCATGAAAGGTCCAGGACTCTTCATGTGATGCACCTGCTGTGGTGAGGGCATCGTTTTGGTCATTTGAGGGGCTGGAGTTTGGGAGGAAACGTTTAGGATGTCAGACCTGATCTGGTGTTCTCCGGAGGACTGGCAGGTGACTGAGACAGCACTTTCAGGAACTTGAGGAGTTTCATCAGCAGGTGTTTGTTGGACGCTGCTGTGATTTGGAGTATTGGGTGTTGAGTTAGTGTTTAACTCTGTTGCTGGGTTTTCAGGTGGGGTTTCATGTCCATCTGAAGTCAGGGTGTTTACTGTTCTCTGAGAGTGAGGTGACGCAATGCTGTCTTCTACGGCTGATTTGTTCAGCTTGTCACTGCCGTTTCGTCCGACAGCTAGTCAGGCTGAATCTGGTTCCTCTTCCTTTTCCCACTGATTCTCATGAGGCCTTGCTTGGTCCCATGACTTCTCCCAGTGTCGTCCAGGTGAGCGTTGACGTCCACGCGGTCCATCCCATCGGTCATGCCTCTGTTCAGGTCGAGTGTCAGCGTGTGAGTCTCGTTCTCTGTTGGACGGGGGTGCATTCCATTCTCTGTGTGGTGGCTTAGCATTGTCTTGGCGTTGGGTGCCCTCTAGAGCCAGTTCATGGTGTTGCGTGTTGAAATCAAGAACTGCTGGGGTTTTTGCGCTCTTTTCTGCGGCCATCTTCTGTTTGCCGTAGGCTTTTTGCACCAAGTCTCGCAACTGCTGAATGTTCATTGTTCGTGGGCATGCGAGAATGCCAAGATGGTGGCTTATGCCAGGATGAAGGTTCCTGAGGAAGAGAGTTTTAAAGTTCAGTTCATCTTCCATGTCAGAATCATTGCGAGTTCCAAAATATGCTTGTCTGAGTCGACTGTAGTAAGCTTGAGGAGTGTCGTGACGTCCTTGTCTCGTCTCCAGGGCAGCCACTAAGCCTTGATCGGACTCAGGGTCGGCGAACTCTTTAATGAGGGCTTTTCGCAGCCGTTGATAATCAGTCTTTGTGTTAACAGGCTGCCGGTCAAGGAAGCTGCGTACTTCAGGACTGGATGTCGTTCGGAGTAAATAGAGTTTATCTTTGTCCGTAACGTTAGGTCGCATTTCCAGATGGAAATCAATATCTTGCAGATACGCTTGGACCTTTTGGCTGTTTGGCACGCTGGGGTTGAATTTGCCAACGTTTCGGGCCAGCTTGTCAAGATCTTTTAGGTCCAAGCCGTGTGACGATCTGCGGCTGGCTGCAGCAGATTCTTCTGGTTCTGTCGTGATATAAAGTTCTTCAGACGGCGCTGGTGAATGTTTTAACATCACCCCCTCTGTCTTATGTTCACGTGTCAGTCCAGGCACAGGTGACTTGGTCCTGCTTGGCAGGGGTGCGGTTGGTGCACGTCCTGTCCTTGACGGCTCATGGCGTAGTTCGTAAGCGTGCTTGAGTTCCTCTTGGAAACTTTCAGACTCCTCTGTGACGTAGTCGAGCTGTTGTGTTAGGCGGCTGATCTCGTTTCTTGATTCAGCCAAATGAGCTTCGAGGGCCTTGATTCTGCTGTTTTTGTCCCTGAAGTCAGTCTGTGCCTTCTCTAGTAGCTTCTCTGCATACTGTAGCTTGTCTGCACGATCAGCGAAGTCCTCTTCGAGGTGCTGCATTTCGTGGCTGGTAGCTGCTAGAGTTTCTTTTAGCCTGTTGATCTCCTCATCGGCGCCTTGCTCCCCCTCATCGGTCCCTTCCTGTCGTTCACGTTCCAGCTGCTCTATGCGTCGTTGTGCGCTTGTCAGCTCCTGCTGGCGTTGTGCGGCGTGCTTGTCGCTCAGTTTGAGGGTGGCGATGAGTGTGTGACTTAAGCTTGAGGTGATCTTGGCTAATTCTTTGTGACTGTAGTTTTGACTTGGGTCTTGTCTCATGATGCTTGTGATGTTGTCATCTAGTTGGTCCTGTGTCTGATGTTGGAGTGCTTCAGCAGCTTTAGGGAGGATGCTGTTTGTTGTAGCACTTAGCCACATTTCCAGTCCTTCCCAGTGACCGACATGTTCTGTTTTGTGAGACATGTTCTGGCGGTGATGGGATCTTGGACCGAACTGACACAGACCTTGGATGGGAAACAAAGCAAAACAAAAACACAAACAAAACAACAGGGGTGTGAATGTGCACAGTGTAGTGTATGCTAGTGTTGAGTGTGATTCTGTTTCTGTGGTCCTCTGTGGTGGGGTGCGTGTAATTTGCAGCTTCTGCGTAGAAATTGAGCCCACGTAGAGGCAGCACTGTTGGGAAACAGAAAGAAAAGCACACTAACAGAATGAGTACACAGGGACAATAACACTAGACCGATCTCTCTTTTAATAGCAGATTCTCTCTTCGCTTTGTTAAGTCTGATTTAGAAGGACGCTTCTAATCAGAGGATTGTAGGCGAGTTTTCTCTTTTATAACAAGACTGGTATTGCTATTCCAATTTTCTCCTTGATGGAGGAAAACAACAGCAATGACAGTACTTGTCCCTGAATGGCAGGACTTTACACCGCAACGCTGGTCAGCGTGTGTCGCGCGTGTTTAAAATTTTTAAAATTAAAATTAGGAATGTCTATCTTCTCATTGCACCTGTTTTAACTGGGAGAGGTAGGATTTCACAATAGAGGGTAAATGATAAACAGTTTGAATGTAGTTCTCAAGTTTCATAAACATCTGTTCAATTGTGACATTTCGCTCTATTCGTGATCTTCCCCTGGCCAAGTCTTAAGCAAACAAGTCAAATTAGAAGTTAGTAACAGGGAGAAAAGAAAAGAGAAATTAAGATTTATTCCCAAGATTTAAAACTAATACGTTGGCACAAGGTGGTGCTGTTGAGTCGCTATGCTAAGGTTGCGTTTTATGCTCCAGATTGGTGAGAAGTGACTTTGACTGTATGGTGTCACTGTCACTTCTCCAACACAACACTAGGGGGAGCACTATCTACTCTCAGGCCTAAGTAAAGAGGACTTTATTTAAATTTAACAAAATAATGTTAATAAAATTATTATTAATTTTATTTGAGTCAATCAGATCACCTAAGGAAATGAAGTATGGCCTACAGATAGAGCCAGACTTGTATTTAAGTTTGAAATTAGAATTAAAAATTAGAATTTGGTTTCTAATTAAAATTTATGATGTTGTAATTAAAATTAATAGGATTCACTTAGGATTAGAATCTACAAATGCAATCTGCAATTGAGTTGACAAACCAATATTGTTGCAAAATGTAAACAGGAAGTGTAATTAATTATTAAATGTAATTAGAATTTTCGAATTCATAATTAATTATTAAATTAATTTACAGCTTCTAAATCACTAGTTTTGGGTTCCCATAATAGTAATTAAAATAATTTTCAACTTACTCATTCCTCATTGTCATTACATCAAAATAAAGAATTTAATAATAATAATCTGTATCCTACTTGTAATTGAAATTAAAAATTTCTGGCCCTCTTGATAATAATTAAGATTTTATTGTAGTGGTCAAATTACAAGAGCGTTTATGATTCATAAATGGATACTGTTGTTGCTGGAAGCAGGAATTAAAATGATTTTATTTAAATGAAATTAATTGCAAAATTAATTTGTAATCAATTGTGACATTCAATTAACAATTAAAAATTCCTAACAATAGCGCTTATCCATTGATGTGTTATGAAATCATAAAAAGCCATTATAATTGAATTAAATCAAACTCACCATATTATGAAGGTAATACTGAATTATCTTCTAATAACCCACCACTATTCAACTACAAAACGTAAAATTTTAATCAACAGTATATTAAACCAACCTGTGAAAATGTCAGACAGATAAATGGGTATAACATTAACACAGCCAGTCTATTACATACGTTAGTCTTTTCAATGGGAAAATAGAGAGAGAAAGGGAATTAGTGTTAGCTCACACACACTGCATTCAAGCTTTAAATGCTATGTGCTAATCGCTAGCCGTAATGCTACCAGCATGGCCTTTGCTACGAGCTAAAACTTCTTTGTTTCAGTTAGCTTGTATCGCGCTAGTGCTATTCATTTACACGTGGCTAAATCTCCACGTGGCTAAACTGGTCGCTATGGCAACTCAGTGCCTGTAGGAAAAAGGGAAAATGTGCTCCAGATTAAACCTTCAGATTAACCAAGCATTGGTCAGATTTGAATCTTTACAACACATAATCTCACTCGTTTAGGGCGAGATAAATTTATCTACGGGTTACTTATAAACCAACAAAGCCTCGGCGGGCTGTTATGCGAATATTTGTCTGTTCAGACAGCACACATAAAAAACAAACAATTAAATCGATTGCAAAATGTCTCCCCCTTTTCAAACCGCCTGGTCACTCCTTCGTCTGAGCGCCGCACGTTTGGAATTCACTCGTGTGAAATTACATACTGGCTGAGGATTACTTAAATAGCTACTTTAAAAATCTACAGCCGGGAGAATAAAATTATAGCTGAGTTTGAAAGTGGGACACGCACTAACCAAAACAGACTATACAGGCCTCAAACAGAGATGAAACGAGGAACACGCCCGTTCTAACTCTCGTGCGCTTTAAAGCGACTTCATAATTATTTACTGCAGTTTCATTTCTTCTCAACAAACTCGAGTTAAAAAAATACCCTCTCTTTCATTCAAAACGCAGTGTTTCACAAACAAGAATGCAATATCACAAATAACCGTTTGTTTCTCTATATTTACTCAATTCTTCCGGATAAAAGTGAGAAATATTTATATTGTCTCTGGTTTGATTTATCAGATTTAAATCTTTAATTGCCAGCTTTATCCTCCACCATTCTGTAATGAAACCAGTTTAATATAATATATAGAGCTATTGTTTCAGCTCCGGGAATTAGTTATTAAATATTCAATATTGCTCGATTAGAGCCCTATTAATATTTAACTTACGATTTATACTATGAGTGCTCGGCCAGCGAACTACATCAGTATATCTCTATTAAAATCTCGCTTGTGTTCCCGTGGCCCCGGTAACAATAAACGAGATTAATAATTTCTCAAGTTTGAGCTAGGTTGCGTTATCTTTGGGCAAATAAGGATGAAAATACTTAAAATCACATTCCAGAGACACTTGTTTATAAAATGGAAAAGGTTTAGTCGTGATATTGCTATTCTAACATAAATGGATTACCTAATAAAGCATAGACATACACACACATACGAGAGTTTTGAGGTTAACTGTATGAAAGAATACCATTCTTTCTATTTCATAGCTTAACTAACCAGGAAAAGGATCACGAACAAATCTTTGCTTTGTTACTGCATTCAGATCATATTTACCAGTTCAGTCAGGATTAGGAATTCAGTTTGTACTTGCTTGGATTGGTTTAAAGCAGGCTAGAGGTTCTTGCTTTGTTTTCCCGCGTGAGTTCAGTTCTTTGTTTCGGGTGTCACGTGGTCGGTTCGGGCTCCTTCGGTTGCTCTCGTGTGGAGACTTGAGACGGCTGCGTGACGTCACCGGGAAAGCTCTCCTCTGCAATCGTCGAATTCGTGGCTCCGTTACGGCTTTGGCACAGTCTTAGACTCCCTCCGATGGTTGGTTCCGAGGTGAGCGTCCAGCGGACCGGCGCGCGTTGGAGGGCGCAGTCGCGAAAACGGGAAGCGTAGCTTCGACGAGTTCCACAGAGTTCAATAGAGTCAAGAGAGAAGAGGGCGAGCACGCGCACTCGCGCGTCGTTTTAAACTGTCCGAGTTTAGACATCGCCCACAGGTGGCTGGTCCAATCAGAGTGTCGGTATGGGGCGGAGCCCCGCCCATGTCCATGGTTTTCTGGGGCCATGCCCACTCGTCATCTGATATTTAATTCAATGTGAAAGATAACGTACAGATATTTTATGTCTGTTGTAAACATACATTAGGATGCCAAAGCTTAACGGTCATCCACACATTTTTGACTTACGACACTAGCTTCTTTTAGAGACTAAACATTGCATTTGGCACAACCTACACACTACAGTTTATGCAGTTGAAGGCACAAAGGAAAGTCATCCCACATTTCTTATGTAATTCATATTCAAAATCATCACATCAAGCCTATGAGGGAAAGAGTACATATTAATATCCATATATTTCTTTGTGTAGATAGTTTTAATAATCGTGAGTGGAATAAATGTCAGTAATCCTATATGTGGATCGCGTTCCTTTTGTCTGTCTTGATGAAAAGGGAGCGGTCTTGTGCTGGATGAGGGGGTGTCTTAAAGTATGCAGACACTGAGTCGCCGTGGAAGAGTTAGTGATGGGGGTCAGATGACCTTTCCCTTTCTGAAAGTAACCAAATTCTCCAACGATGTGCTGTTTTTCCATCGCATTTCTCTACAGTACATTTATTATTGTGACTCTACAACTAAAATACTATGGCAAAATTATGGTTACTACAGTAAAACCATGGTCAGAAAACATTTTTGAACAGCTGAATACATGTAATCTTATTACAACAATGAAAATAATGCTTATGTCCATTCATAATTTAGCTTGTAATCAACAAATGAGTGTTAATGATGACAAACAATACACAGAAAGGTAAACTACAACTATGTGCATTCATAATTTAGCTTGTAATCAACATATGATGTATTAATGATGACAAACAATACACAGAAAGGTAAACTACAGCTATGTGCATTCATAATTTAGCTTGTAATCAACATAGGTGTAGTTTACCTTTCTGTGTATTGTTTGTCATCATTAATACATCATATGTGCATTCATAATTTAGCTTGTAATCAACATATGATGTATTAATGATGACAAACAATACACAGAAAGGTAAACTACAGCCATGTTCCACGATGATCAACAGTAAACAAAGCCCAACGGGGTAAAGTTTGGTAACAAAACATAAACTAATGTCGCATAAAGCATCTTACCTTTGATATATAAGAGGAGAATGTGTTGAATTAAACAACACTAGCGATCGCCGCAATGTTTTCTTCTTCTGTGAAATCAAACTTCCCGCGACGCCGAAACCCGGAAGTGCGCCACGGGAGCGCTAGCGGCCGAAAGAATATTACATCCGTAGTGGTTTAGCACTACCATTGAGAATGAATGGGAAACGGTTTAGGGCCGTTTAGCTAAACCTGGTGACCATAGTTTGATTCCCTACCATAACATAATTTTATCCTCTGTTTAGTTTGTGAAAACCTGACACTTAGATGTTATTGCTAAAACAAGAGTTTTGTGTCTCTCCTGTTAGCGCAGTGGTAGAGTAAGCACCTCCAATGGTGGAGACCAGAGTTTGATTCCTGACCTTGCCAGGATTGAGCCATATGTTTTGTTTCAGGAAACCTGAAGCCTAGATGATATTACTTGGGAAAGAGCTTTTTCACATGTCTTTCCAGGTTGCTCAGTGGTAGAGTAATCATCTCCAGCGGTGGAGACCAGCGTTCGATTCCTGACCTTGCCAGGATTGAGCCATGTATTTTTTTTCAGGAAACCTGAAGCCTATAGGATATTGCTTGGGCAAGAGCTCTTTCAGTTGTCTGTATTGGTAGCTCAGTGGTAGAGTTTTTGCCTCACACACTGACACACTGGAGACCATAGTTTGATTCCCTACCATAACATAATTTTTTTCCTCGGTTTAGTTTCAGACAACCTGATATTGCTAAAACTAAAGTTTGTTCACGTGTCTTTCCTGGTAGTGCAGTGGTAGAGTAAGCACCTCCAGCGTTGGAGACCAGAGTTTGATTCATGACAACGCCAAGGTTGTGTCCTCTACTTTATTTGCTATATCCTGAATTCTGAAGGATATTACTTGAACAAGAGCTCTTTCAAGTGTCTTTCCTGGTAGCTCAGTGGTAGAGTAATCATGACCATAATCATGAAACCTGACCATGCCAAGGTTTTTTCATGTTTTGTTTGAGATATCCTGAAACCTAGAGGATATTACTTTTGGCAAAAGCTCCTTCATGAGTCTTTCCTGGTAGCTCAGTGGTAGAGTAATCATCTACAACAGTGTAAACCAGAGTTCGATTCCTGACCATGCCATGATTTTTCACGTGTTTTGTTTCAGATATCCTGAAACCTAGAAAATGTTGCTAGGGAAAGAGCTCTTTCAATTGTCTGTATTAGTAGCTCAGTGGTAGAAAAGTTGCCTCACACTGGAGACCATAGTTTGATTCCCTACCATAACATAATTTTGTCCTCTGTTTAGTTTCAGAAAACCCGACACATAGAGGATATTGCTAAAACAAAAGTTTGTTCATGTGCCTTTCCTGGTAGCGCAGTGGTAGAGTAATCACCTCCAGTGGTGGAGACCAGAGTTTGATTCATGACCACGCCAAGGTTGTATCCTCTGTTTTGTTTGTGATATCCTGAAGCCTAGAGGATATTGCTTGGGCAAGAGCTTTTTCAGTTGTCTGTATTGCTCAGTGGTAGAGTAATCATCTTCAGCGTTGGAGCCCATAATTCAATTCCTGACCATGACAAGTTTTTTTAATATGTTTTGTTTTAGATATCCTGAAACCTTGAGGATATTGCTTGGGCAAGAGCTCTTCCAGTTGTCTGTATTGGTAGCTCAGTGGTAAAGTTATCGCCTCCCACACTGGAGACCATAGTTTCATTACCTACTATAACATAATTTTGTCCTCTGTTTAGTTTCAGATAAGCTGACACATAGAGGATATTTATAAAACAAGGGTTTATTCCCGTGTCTTTCCTGGTAGTGCAGTGGTAGAGTAAGCACCTCCAGCGGTGGAGACCAGAGTTTGCTTCATGACCACGCTAAGGTTGTGTATTCTATTTTGTTTCCTATATACTGAAGCCTAGAGGATATTGCTTGGGCAAGAGCTCTTTCAGTAGTCTGTATTGTTAGCTCAGAGGTAGAGTTATTGTCTCACACACTGACACACTGGAGACCATAGTTTGATTCCCTACCATAACATAAATTTGTCCTCTGTTTAGTTTCAGAAAATCTGACACATATAGTATATTGCTAAAACAACTGTTCCGTGTCTTTCCTGTTAGCGCAGTGGTAGAGTAAGCACGTCCAGCGGTGGAGACCAGAGTAAGATTCCTGACCTTGCCAGGATTGAGCCACTTTTTTTTCAGTAAACCTGATTCCTAGAGGATATTACTCGGGCAAGAGCTCCTACGTGTGTCTTTTCTGATAGCTCAGTGGTAGAGTAAGCACCTCCAACGGTGGAGACCAGAGTTTGATTCATGACAACGCCAAGGTTGTGTCCTCTACTTTATTTGCTATATCCTGAATTCTGAAGGATATTACTTGAACAAGAGCTCTTTCAAGTGTCTTTCCTGGTAGCTCAGTGGTAGAGTAATCGTGACCATAATCATGAAACCTGACCATGCCAAGGTTTTTTCATATGTTTTGTTTGAGATATCCTGAAACCTAGAGGATATTACTTTTGGCAAAAGCTCCTTAATGAATCTTTCCTGGTAGCTCAGTGGTAGAGTAATCATCTACAACAGTGTAAACCAGAGTTCGATTCCTGACCATGCCATGATTTTTCACGTGTTTTGTTTCAGATATCCTGAAACCTAGAAAATGTTGCTAGGGAAAGAGCTCTTTCAATTGTCTGTATTAGTAGCTCAGTGGTAGAAAAGTTGCCTCACACTGGAGACCATAGTTTGATTCCCTACCATAACATAATTTTGTCCTCTGTTTAGTTTCAGAAAACCCGACACATAGAGGATATTGCTAAAACAAAAGTTTGTTCATGTGCCTTACCCGGTAGCGCAGTGGTAGAGTAATCACCTCCAGTGGTGGAGACCAGAGTTTGATTCATGACCACGCCAAGGTTGTATCCTCTGTTTTGTTTGTGATATCCTGAAGCCTAGAGGATATTGCTTGGGCAAGAGCTTTTTCAGTTGTCTGTATTGCTCAGTGGTAGAGTAATCATCTTCAGCGTTGGAGCCCATAATTCAATTCCTGACCATGACAAGTTTTTTTAATATGTTTTGTTTTAGATATCCTGAAACCTTGAGGATATTGCTTGGGCAAGAGCTCTTCCAGTTGTCTGTATTGCTAGCTCAGTGGTAAAGTTATCGCCTCACACACTGGAGACCATAGTTTCATTACCTACTATAACATAATTTTGTCCTCGGTTTAGTTTCAGATAACCTGACACATAGAGGATATTGCTAAAACAAGAGTTCCGTGTCTTTCCTGTTAGCGCAGTGGTAGAGTAAGCACGTCCAGCGGTGAAGACCAGAGTAAGATTCCTGACCTTGCCAGGATTGAGCCACTTTTTTTTCAGTAAACCTGATGCCTAGAGGATATTACTCGGGCAAGAGCAGAGAGACTAATAGGGCTCCTTGTGGCACATAAAAATGATTTATTACCCTCATAAAAATACCACCCAAAACTGGACACCTGTTTGTACAGCCCCCACCCTTCCGTCTCCCCCACGTGGGGGTTTTTAGACCACGTGGGTTATTTGATACGGGGGAGGTGTTGTGACGTGTTTGTGTGTTTAAACAATAAAATGTGAAACTGTGTAAAATAGGAAGAAAGGGTCATTTTTATTCAAGTTTTTCATACACATACATGTGAAGGCATTATATATATACACGTAAAATGAGCGATATCTATTTTTCCAGAGTGTATTAAGATACAGGTAAAAATCTAGGGTTATTCTTACAAATGAGAAAATAAATAAAAATGCATCAGACGCGTTTGTTAAAACCTAGTAATATTGTAATTCAAAAAGCAGTTAGTTCGACAGAGTTAAAGAAAAAATACGAAATCAGTGTAAATAGAAGCGTGTTACAAGGAAAGTGGGTAAAACGAAGGTAAAAAAGCTTCATACATTTACCGAGAATCTAAAATAAGACAATCTCACAGACGTTTGTTAAAACGGCCTCAGCCGTCAAATTATAGTCTCGGGAGGCTCGCTGTACGGAAAGTTAAACAAAGAGAGTAAGCGCGGTCAGGTCCGTACACATCGACGGTTAAAGTTAGAATGAGCTCCCTAGCACAGCGGGGGCAGACCACGCCTACGTCCCACCCCCTAGATCCGGAGGAGGAGGAGGCAGCAAACCGGTGATTTAAAGGAATTAAACCATCATATGTTTAAAAAAGGGAGTGTTGCGTATACAACATCTTAGCCTAGACCAAAAATACAAAAGGGACTTTGTGAGTTTGAAAAAACAGGTATTATTCTACAATAATGGCAGAAGCAACATCGCCTAAAACCCCCGAGAAGATTGTTGAGCTTGCTATGGCTGATCTCACTCTAGCACCTAGGAAGACGAAACACGGACCGTGTCTGGCTACCTTCCTACACGAACCTATGGATAATGATAAACGTGAGTTTCATTTATCCGGCAATCGTATTTGCGGTTACAACTTTGACAAAACCAACAGAGAGTTCAGATTGAGCACCACGGACAGCAATGAAAGAATCACCTACGACACCTGCGACGAACCCGACTTATTTTTTACCGTAAAAGACTGGTGTTTATTTTACAACTATGTTTGGCGTGATTTAAAAGACGGGTGCGACGATCCTCTATTCATAGGTGAATGGAACGGAATCACACCCAGAATGCGATACAGAGTGTTGGGGGATCACGTCAACAAACATGCCGATGATTACATTTACATCCTTTGTAGCGAACACACAGAGGGTCTGCCTGAACGCGTATGGCCAATATCTGAGGACGATCACCTCAAATACTATAGCATCAAATTCTTGTTTCGATGGAAAGATGTACCTGCGTTAGAAGATATATTCGGAAAGATCGACAAATTGTTTAAGTGGTGCGAGGCGTTTGACAGATACAACCACATAAAAGTAAGATTGTTTCACCCCGGAATGGTGTGTGACCAGTCGGAGAGGCGTTCACATGGCTCCGCCTACATGACGGCGTAACCGCTACTGGATAGTCTACGGACAACAATGTATGGTTGGACCAAATTTGTACAGAACTTGTATACCACAATCTTGCATTCTTGGCAAAGTACAAAACCTCTTAAGCCGCCCCGACTGATACAGCAGGCACCGAGGGCGTCTCGGATGCGGTCGACGGATGCATCGGTGTGACGGGTCATATAATCATTAAATCAGTTGTCGGGATCATTCTGGAACATCTCGTGGACAGACATCTGAAGAAAAATTGTTACGGCTGCGAAGTCGATCATCCTTCGCAAACGCAACATTCCTGTCTCTACGAGGCCCCTGCATACTATTTTCTCGGCTATTTTGAAGAACTGCGAGCTAAAGTGTGTAAACCTTCTCTAAAACTCATTCTGGCCCGAACCTTGAAACTGTTTGGCTTATCGCCGCACCTCCAAAGGATTCAGGGGGTTGTCGACGCTGTTCTGTGCGAACTCAGAGATGAAATGTTCATAGTGGGCGGATTGGCTGAACTCAGGACGAAACTTGTGGATTAAACCTGTGAACAGGCTGTATACGACGCTGTTGACAGCTGGAAGAAAAGCGAACCTACAGATTTTGTCTAAAAGTGAAGAGTCATGGGGAATATCGGTAATTGTCTGACAAATTAAGAGCGAAATAATACATTTATTATATAAGATTATCAACAATGATGATTATGATGGCGGTAATAAACGTTTAATGAAATTAAAAAATCTAATGTCTGTTGTACGGGGTATGTCGACTGAGTGGAGTGTTATGACAAATCAATGTGTCGTAAAGGGGTGTGAAACCCAGACTGTGGTTAAAAACAGTATTGAACTTTTGTCTGAAACTGAAGAAAGTCTTAAAATAGGTAACATTTTATGTCTTTGTACTTATGTAACCGATGTATGTGTGATGATACAGGCAAGAAACAAATCGATGGATGTGTTTAAAATTATTGATGTATTAGTTGATTATGTGATTGAGAAAAATATTGTAATGTGTGTGAAATTCCTACAGTATCTAGATGTTGTGTGACCAATCGTATTCAATGTTTTTACAGCCATTGTAAATAAAAACCTTCGACACTAACATTGATGTTTTTTCAGAAAATAATGACCACTGAGTAAGATGTCTGATTTAATGAAAAATGTGTACTACAACCCTGCAGATCCAGGATCTTTGGGAGGTAAAGAACGGTTAAAACAAGGTGTGTTACAGGAATACAGTGTAGCTCTGAAGGATAAAGACGTAACGGACTGGTTAGCAGCTCAGGACGCCTATACATTACACAGAACTGCACCTGTCAAATACAAACATAACAGAGTAGTGGTGTACGGGAAAGATGTGCAGTTTCAAGCAGATCTGGTCGACATGTCTGCACATTCGAAAGAAAACGATAATATAAAATTTTTACTGACTTGTATAGATGTTTTCAGTAAGTATGCTTGGGCTCGTCCGTTGAAGAATAAGACAGGAAAGGAGGTCACGAAAGCATTCGATTCCATACTCAAAGAAAACCGAGTGCCACAAAAATTACAGACTGATATGGGCACCGAATTTTTTAACAAACATTTTCAGCAACTGGAGGTGATTACTCTACCACTGCGCTACCAGGAAAGGCACATGAACAAACTTTTGTTTTAGCAATATCCTCTATGTGTCGGGTTTTCTGAAACTAAACAGAGGACAAAATTATGTTATGGTAGGGAATCAAACTATGGTCTCCAGTGTGAGGCAACTTTTCTACCACTGAGCTACTAATACAGACAATTGAAAGAGCTCTTTCCCTAGCAACATTTTCTAGGTTTCAGGATATCTGAAACAAAACACGTGAAAAATCATGGCATGGTCAGGAATCGAACTCTGGTTTACACTGTTGTAGATGATTACTCTACCACTGAGCTACCAGGAAAGACTCATAAAGGAGCTTTTGCCAAAAGTAATATCCTCTAGGTTTCAGGATATCTCAAACAAAACATGAAAAAACCTTGGCATGGTCAGGTTTCATGATTATGGTCATGATTAC
The DNA here is from genome assembly GCA_027422435.1 of Schizopygopsis pylzovi. Classification (NCBI taxonomy): domain Eukaryota; kingdom Metazoa; phylum Chordata; class Actinopteri; order Cypriniformes; family Cyprinidae; genus Schizopygopsis; species Schizopygopsis pylzovi. Next base: position 18,170 of record JAPDDL010001051.1, read on the forward strand.
TCTACCACTGAGCTACCAGGAAAGACACTTGAAAGAGCTCTTGTTCAAGTAATATCCTTCAGAATTCAGGATATAGCAAATAAAGTAGAGGACACAACCTTGGCGTTGTCATGAATCAAACTCTGGTCTCCACCATTGGAGGTGCTTACTCTACCACTGAGCTATCAGGAAAGACACACGTAGGAGCTCTTGCCCGAGTAATATCCTCTAGGAATCAGGTTTACTGAAAAAAAAGTGGCTCAATCCTGGCAAGGTCAGGAATCTTACTCTGGTCTTCACCGCTAAAGGTGCTTACTCTACCACTGCGCTACCAACAAAGACACGGAACTCTTGTTTTAGCAATATACTATATGTGTCAGATTTTCTGAAACTAAACAGAGGACAAATTTATGTTATGGTAGGGAATCAAACTATGGTCTCCAGTGTGTCAGTGTGTGAGACAATAACTCTACCTCTGAGCTAACAATACAGACAACTGAAAGAGCTCTTGCCCAAGCAATATCCTCTAGGCTTCAGGATATCTCAAACAAAGCATAAGACACAAACTTGGCATTGTCATGAATCCTACTCTGGTCTCCACCGCTGGAGATGCTTACTCTACCACTGCACTACCAGGAAAGACACGGAAGCAAACTCTTGTTTTAACAATATCCTCTATGTGTCAGGTTTTCTGAAACTAAACAGAGGACAAAACTATATCATGGTAGGGAATCAAACTATGGTCTCCACCGCTGGAGATGATTACTCTACCACTGAGCTATCAGGAAAGACACATGTAGTAGCTCTTGCCCATGTAATATCCTCTAGAATTCAGGATATAGCAAACAAAACAGAAGAAACAACCTTAGCGTGGTCATGAAGCAATCTCTGTTCTCCAACGCTGGAGGTGCTTACTCTACCACTGCACTACCAGGAAAGACACGTGAAAAAGCTCTTTCCCAAGTAATATCATCTAGGCTTCAGGTTTCCTGAAACAAAACATATGGCTCAATCCTGGCAAGGTCAGGAATCAAACTCTGGTCTCCACCATTGGAGGTGCTTACTCTACCACTGCGCTAACAGGAAAGACACAAAACTCTTGTTTTAGCAATAACTTCTAAGTGTCAGGTTTTCACAAACTAAACAGAGGATAAAATTATGTTATGGTAGGGAATCAAACTATGGTCACCAGGTTTAGCTAAACGGCCCTAAACCGTTTCCCATTCATTCTCAATGGTAGTGCTAAACCACTACGGATGTAATATTCTTTCGGCCGCTAGCGCTCCCGTGGCGCACTTCCGGGTTTCGGCGTCGCGGGAAGTTTGATTTCACAGAAGAAGAAAACATTGCGGCGATCGCTAGTGTTGTTTAATTCAACACATTCTCCTCTTATATATCAAAGGTAAGATGCTTTATGCGACATTAGTTTATGTTTTGTTACCAAACTTTACCCCGTTGGGCTTTGTTTACTGTTGATCATCGTGGAACATGGCTGTAGTTTACCTTTCTGTGTATTGTTTGTCATCATTAATACATCATATGTTGATTACAAGCTAAATTATGAATGCACATAGCTGTAGTTTACCTTTCTGTGTATTGTTTGTCATCATTAATACATCATATGTTGATTACAAGCTAAATTATGAATGCACATAGTTGTAGTTTACCTTTCTGTGTATTGTTTGTCATCATTAACACTCATTTGTTGATTACAAGCTAAATTATGAATGGACATAAGCATTATTTTCATTGTTGTAATAAGATTACATGTATTCAGCTGTTCAAAAATGTTTTCTGACCATGGTTTTACTGTAGTAACCATAATTTTGCCATAGTATTTTAGTTGTAGAGTCACAATAATAAATGTACCATGTCCTGACTGTATTGGGCTTTATATTTGCATGAAACTGTAAATGAATATCAGTGTGCCAAGAACAGCAGGGTTACTGCAGTATTATAGTGTGTTTGTGTCTGTAATATAATTATATTTTTTGTAATATTTCTATTGTGTTTTCTTGTAGAGACCACTACTCGTGCCCTTGCTGTCATCTTTTCCTGAGACACGTCCAGATCCAGGTAAATATTGGACACATTAACATCATACACAAAAGGGTTTTTAAGGCTTGAAATGTCTTTATTTACCGTTACACAAATCAATGCCTTGAGAAAGTTTTAAATCAGAGCAGAAAGTCTTAAATTCAAAAAATGATGGATGCAAAGCAAAAAGTGAATTAACGTCTCAGGTTACGTATGTAACCATGGTTCCCCGAGTGGGGAACGAGACACTGCGTCCCCTAGGGGCCACTATGGGGAACGCCTCCAGCGTGACTCGTGCCTGAAGAAACATATGAAAAAACACCATCCGTTGGCCGGCGACAGCCCATGTCGTCATTACCGGCGCGACCACAATATAAGGACGGCCGGGTGAATACATCATCCGCTTCTTCGTCTGAAGCTTGCGTCCGAAGCATGGCCCCAAAGCCTAGGGGACGCAGTGTCTCGTTCCCCACTCAGGGAACCATGGTTACATACGTAACCTGAGACGTTCCCCTTCATGGGAACTTCGAACTGCGTCCCCTAGGGGCCACTATGGGGAACGTTATACCCACGCCGCCATGCTGAGGGGAATGCAAGCCAAATTCCCGCAGGAGGCGAGCACAAGTCAACTCTACCATTTGGCTGAGGGAGTTGCCCCTGTTTGGACGGTTGATGCTGTCAGTGACATTATCCTCCTTTGGCCAAAAAACCCGAGCTGCATACCTGAAGTACTTACCTGCTAGGTGCCGGCATTACCGGACCCAAGGTAGAGCTCACAGGTTTGGAATCATTCTTATACAGAAAGATTCCTTTAAGGGGATAGGGCCAAGTACCTAGTGGTAGCCACTAGGTCCTGGCCGGTCACTAGGGGCTACCGCTTGCTCTACATGAGCTTGCTGAGGGAGCTGTCTCAACAGACCCCTTGGTAGCATTACCCTTTTTAAACCAAAATATTTGGGTACATGGAGTGGGGCCCAAGGCAGAAACCGGGGCTTGACCAACTCAAATAAGGGCATGAAGCTAAGCGCGTAACCCTACCCCAAAGGGCTTTTAGAAAGATAGCAGAACATTCAATGTGCTAACTTACCACTGGGTGGATTTTAGAAAAGTGCCCAAAGTCTAGCGTGTGCACTTACCATAGCATGGATTTTAGAAAGAACGCAGAACATTTGATGTGCGATCTTACCACTAAGTGGATTTTAGAAAGTGCCCATTGCTTTAGCGTGTGCACTTATATATATTGTTTTATTTACGTTCTATGTCGGGGGACTAGATGCTCAGAAGGGAGTTGTATGCTCATAGATGACCCTCTATGATGAGGGGAGCAATGCTAGCTCGACCCACACGGCGAGCGATCTACACCGAACTCTGGAAGTGGAGAAACTTCCGATTCTCAACAGGAGTGGCATGCTCATAGGTGACCCTCTATAGCGAGGGGAGCAATGCTAGCTCGACCAGCAAGGCGAGCGAACTACCACAGAGCTTTGAGGAGCGGAAAACTCATTCCTCAGAATGAGCTCAGACGCCCCGAAGCGAGCGGCATGCTCATAGGTGACCCTCTAAGTGAGGGGAGCAACGCCAGCTCTACCAATAGCGAGCTCTGGAGAGCGGAGAACTCATTTTGAGAGGGAACTCAAACACTCAGGAGTGGAGCCCAAGGCACAAGCCGGGGCCTGACCAACTCAAATAAGGGCACGAAGCTGCGCGCGTAACCCTACCCTACGGGATTTTTAGAAAGAAAGCAGAACATTCGATGTGCTAACTTACCACTGGGTGGATTTTAGAAAAGTGCCCAAAGTCTAGCGTGTGCACTTACCATAGCATGGATTTTAGAAAGAACGCAGAACACTTGATGTGCGATCTTACCACTAAGTGGATTTTAGAAAAGTGCCCAGAGTTTAGCGTGTGCACTTATATATTGGTATTACGTTCCACTTGGAACGGAGAAGTACTCATCCCTTGGAGTGAGAGTCTCAGACGCTCAGAAGGGAGCGGCATGCTCATAGATGACCCTCTACAGTGAGGGGAGCAGTGCTAGCTATACCGATGAGGAGCTCTGGAGAGCGGAGAACTCAGTCTTCCGAGTACGGGAGCTCGGATGCCCAGAAAGGAGCGGCATGCTCATAGGTGACCCTCTATGGTGAGGGGAGCTATGCTAGCTCAACCAACCAGGAGAGCAACCTCTCACAGAGCTCTAATGGAGCGGAGAACTCATTCCTTAGAAGGGGAGGAATTTTTAGGCGCCCAGAAGGGAGCGGCATGCTCATAGGTGACCCTCTAAGTGAGGGGAGCAGTGCTAGCTCGACCAACCGGCGACCTATCACAGAGCTCTGGGGAGCGGAGTACTCATTGTACAGAGTGAGAGGAACTCAGTTCTACTTTCAGCAGGGAGCGGCTTGCTCATAGATGACCCTCTATAGCGAGGGGAGCAATGCTAGCTCGACCATCAAGGCGAGCGAACTACCACAGAGCTTTGAGGAGCGGAAAACTCATTCCTCAGAATGAGCTCAGACGCTCCGAAGGGAGCGGCATGCTCATAGGTGACCCTCAAAGTGAGGGGAGCAACACCAGCTCTACCAATAGCGAGCTCTGGTGAGCGGAGAACTCATTTTGAGAGGGAACTCAAACGCTCAGGAGTGGTGCCCAAGGCACAAACCGGGGCTTGACCAACTCAAATAAGGGCACGAAGCTGCGCGCGTAACCCTACCCTACGGGATTTTAAGAAAGAAAGCAGAACATTCGATGTGCTAACTTACCACTGGGTGGATTTTAGAAAAGTGCCCAAAGTCTAGCGTGTGCACTTACCATAGCATGGATTTTAGAAAGAACGCAAAACACTTGATGTGCGATCTTACCACTAAGTGGATTTTAGAAAGTGCCCAGAGTTTAACGTGTGCACTTAATATTGGTATTACGTTCTACTCGAAGCGGTCACAGAGCTCTGGGGAGCGGAGAACTCATTCTACAGAATGAGAGGAAACTCAGACGCTCAGCAGGGAGCGGTTTTGCTCATAGATGACCCTCTGTAGTGAGGGGAGCAGTGCTAGCTCGACCGGCAAGGCGAGCGACCTATCACAGAGCCTTGTTAAGAGTGGAAAACTCATTCCTCAGAATGAGCTCAGACGCTCCGAAGGGAGCGGCATGCTCATAGGTGACCCTCTAGGTGAGGGGAGCAATGCTAGCTCTACCCACAACGCTCAGAAGGGAGCGGCATGCTCATAGGTAACCCTCTAGGTGAGGGGAGCAATGCTAGCTCTACCAATCAAGGAGAGCCATCTATCACAGAGCTCTGGGGAGCGGAGAACTCATTCCTCAGAAATGAGAGGGAAATCAGACGCTCCGAAGGGAGTGGCATGCTCATAATAACCCTCTAGGTGAGGGGAGCAATGCTAGCTCTACCAACAACGAGCTCTGGAGGGTGGAGAACTCATTCCTCAGAATGAGAAGGAATTTAGACGCTCAGAAGGGAGCGGCATGCTCATAGGTGACCCTCTAAGGTGAGGGGAGCAAGGCTAGCTCGACCAACAGGAGAGCGACCAATCGCAGAGCTCTGGGGAGCGGAGAACACATTCTTTAGAATAAGAGGAGAACTCAAACGCTCATAGGTGACCCTCTAGTTGAGGGGAGCAATGCAAAGATATGTTTAATTCAGATGTAAATATAAACTAAGTTTGAAAAATGTAATAAATTAAAGGAGTTTATTCTTAAAACAATAACAACATCTGTCAATGAGTAATCGAAACGTCCCTTTAAATTAAGGTTACTATTTTGCCAATTATGGCAGATATTAGTTCTTGTTTTAATCACTTCAAACAAGACTTTGTATTTGATGTCATTTTGTATCTCCAGTAAATGTATCTTTATTTAAGAATCTTTAGGCATTTGTGCTGGAAAACTAGACAAAAATACTGAGGAAGAAGCATTTTTTTGCAGCATGATCTGAAGCTACAGTAAAAGATATTTCCATATTATAGTCTCTGGAGTTTTTCAGTGAGCTTTTGTAAAAATGAATAAAAATTATGAATGCCTGTTGAAAATTGTATTTTCATACTCGGAAGTTAATACAACTCATCGTGTTTCTCTCCAGACATTTGCATTATAAAGAACATATTTGTGTTTTCCCTCATTTGTTCCTCAAATTTTATTTACTTGGTCTTAAAAAGGTCTTTTCTTAAACATTCAACTAGTTGCAGACACCACTGCTACACTGCCTGTGCCCTCACTGTTTTAATATCATGGTTCCCACGTTAAGCCTCAATCAGGATTTTCAGAATGCAGAAATTAATTACTTTTCCCCCTCTGTGTAGGAACTACATACATACACCTCTGCCTGTGCTGGCCTCGGCTGTGACCCGTACTGGACCTGTGAAGACTGATGGTACTGAACCACAAACACAGAGCCCATTGATAACTTGCTTAATAAACACCATGGGAAGAAGGACATCCTCGGGAGTGTGCAGCAATGGTCCACAAGTCCTCGACTGATCCAAACATCATGCTCCATTCGGCCACAAACCTGCACATTTCACAGTATGTCATGCACCTGGCCAAACTGCTCAACACCAGTTTATGTTAAACAACTCCAAAGAAGAAAACAAAGACTTGTCTTGCTTATGGACAGCCAAAGATGGTTCCTCTATCCCCTTTTTTCCTTAATCAGCGAGGCCCGAGGCCCATGCCCTACATACACATGTGTAGTCCTCACACAGGCTTTCCTGGCATAGCAGAGAAATATGTTCATTGCCCTGATAAAGTCTTTTTCATTTACCAACCTCAGAACATGCAGAAAGAAGACCTGGAGAGAGTTTAAAGAGTTTAAAGAGTTTAAAGAGTTTAAAGACAGAAATGGCTGGCAGAATAATTTTTTTTTATATTTTACCCCTTATAAATATTTAACTGATGTATATACTCTATAGTTTGATTTGTTTATTTTTCAGTGTGAGATTGTAATATGTATATATTGTCAGAAATGTATTTTTCCATCTACTTCATTATTTTGGATCAATATTTACTAATCTTGTTTGTAAATATCAACATTTTCTATTTACTAAAAAGAGCATTTAATAAAAGCAACTGAAATTTACAAATTGCTTCATGTTCTACTTTATAAGACTTATATTTGACAGTTTCTATGGTTTCGGAATCACAACTTAACTGGTCATATACTTAAGTGTGTCTTCTAGTATTCCATAACTCTTATCAATTGTTTGTATAATTGTTATTTATTACTAATTTACATTTCAAAAGACGTAATATAACCATTCATGCTTTTAATATAACTATGGAATGTTATATTAATATTATTTTACTGTTTCTTTTACTATTAATAATATATTCATAATACTTTGGAATATAAGTCGTGTATATACTGTACATTTTGATTGGATTGGTTTATTTGATTGGTGTGATATTGTACTATCTATATATAGTCACAATTATTTTGTCTTTCTATTGTATTAATTTGGATCTTAAGTGCTTATAGCATTTAATAAAAACAACAGAAAATGACAAATTGATTAATGAGTTGTTATTTGTGTTATATGGTATTTTTCATATGACAAATACTTGATAATTGCTATGGTTTTGGAAACACTTAATTGAACATTTAACTTAAGTGTGACTTAAATGATCCCATAACTCAATCAATGTTCATGTAGTACTTTAATATTACTTAGTTTTACTTCAATTTAAAATGTCTCTTTTTTTTATTTCAAAAGCCATTTAGTAGAGACCATTCATCTATAATGAAACCATTATTATAATATTCATGTTTTCATATAACCATGTCATGTCTATTATTATTTTACTTTATTTATTTGAATACTAATAACTTCAAGGTTTCAAGGTTCAAGGTTCTTTATTATTTGTCACATACACAATCATACAGGGTATAATAGGTAGTGAAATGTTAATCAGGACAGGTCCGCTCAATGGAAAGTGCAAAGAAAATAAATAAAATAAAACATAATAATAACATAAAAGCAATAAAAACTATGAAACAAAACACGAGAGAGTATATATATATACAAATATGGTGAGAATGAAATAAGAAACAAATAATGAAATAAAATAAGGGGTAAGATGTGCAATGAGATAAAGTGTGCAGTGCAAGAGAATGTGCAAATAGGTTGTACCGGGGATGTACACAAAGTAGCAGTGTGGATGATGGGGAATAATGGATGTGATTACAGTTTATTATATTGAGTCCTGTGGATGTTATGATGTTATGAGCCTGAGTTTAGGAGCCTGATGGCCTGAGGGAAGAAACTCCTCTTCAGTCTTTCCGTTTTAGCCAACATGCTCCTGTGGCGCCTGCCAGATGGCAGTAAAATGAAAAGGTGGTTACCGGGGTGATTCGAGTCCTTGATGATTTTTGCAGTTCTGCTTTTGCAGCATTTGAGGTAGATGTCCTGCAGAGAGGGGAGAGTAGACCCTGAGATGCGCTCAGCTAGGCGCACGACTCTCTGCAGAGCTTTGCAGTCCTGGTTTGTGGCATTATTATACCACACTGAGATGCACTGAGACAGTACACTTTCTATGGCCCCTGAATAGAAAGCTTTCAGGATAGCTGGTGAGACCCTGAATTTCCTCAACTGTCGCAGATGGTACAGTCTTTGCCTGGCTTTCTTGATCTGTGTTTGGATGTGTGCAGTCCATGTCAGGTCCTCGGAGATGTTTACACCGAGGTACTTGAAGCTGCTCGCCCTCTCCACAGGGGTCCCGCTGATCATAAGAGGAGTGTAGGGCTGCTGCTGTCTCTTCCTGAAGTCTACAATCAGCTCTTTGGTTTTGCTCACGTTCAGAGAGAGACAGTTGTCCTGGCACCATGATGTAAGTCTCTCCACCTCATCCAAGTATGCGGCCTCATCATTGTTGGAAACGAGGCCCAGAACCACAGTATCGTCAGCAAATTTAACAATGGAAGTGGAGCTGTGTGAGGACACGCAGTCGTGGGTGTATAGAAAGTATAGCAGGGGGCTCAGTACACTGCACTGTGGGGCTCCTACATTCAGGGTGATGGAGTTGGAGGTGAACTGGCCGACTTTCACCACTTGTGGTCTGGCGGTGAGGAAATCTTGGATCCAGTCACAGAGTGAAGTGTTTAGGCCGAGGTCTGATAGTTTGACAGCCAGCTTGGTGGGGACTATAGTGTTGAAAGCTGAGCTATAGTCGATGAATAGCAGCCTGACATAGTTGCCATTTTTGCTGTCGATGTGAGTGAGGGAGGAGTGCAGTACCTGGGAGATGGCATCATCAGTAGACCTATTTGGCCGATAGGCAAACTGAAGAGGGTCCAAGGTAGCAGGGATGGGGGAGCAAATGTGTTTCTTTAAGAGTCTCTCAAAAACCTTCATGACTGTCGATGTGAGGGCAACTGGACGGTAGTCATTCAGGCAAGAGGGTTTACTGTTCTTAGGCACAGGGATTATGACAGATTTTTTAAAGGAGGTGGGAACAACAGAGGTAGCAAGAGACTCATTAAAGACGGAAGTAAACAAACCAGCAAGCTGATCAGCACAGGACCTCAGAACGCGGCCAGTAATCCCATCAGGTCCTGCTGCTTTCCTTACGTTCACTCTCTTTAGTTCCCTCCGAACGTCATCCTCTGAAAAAGTGATAGCAAAACCATCGCTGCTTTGTCTGCTGCTTTCTGACGTGCTGATCGGCAGGATCGCGCCGCCATTAACGTTACATTCAAAGCGGCCGTAGAAAGTGTTTAGCTCCTCGGCCAGTAGCGGGTCTGCTCTCACCTCCGCGGAAGAGTTATTTCCAGAGGAACAGATGGTCTTCAGTCCCTGCCACATGCGTCGAGAGTCATTGAGCTGGAAATGTGACTCAATTCTCTCCCTGTACCGGCGTTTAGCGGCTCTTATTGCACGCCGGAGAGCATAACACGCTGTTTTGTATTCGCTCATGTTCCCCGACAAAAGACCAGCATTGTATGCGGCAGTGCGATGATTAACCGCATCACGGATTGATCTGTCCACCCACGGTTTCTGATTGGAGAATGTCCTTATTGTTACTGTTTCGGTGGCTTGCTCGGTTAGCGTGTTGATAAAGCTTACTGCTACATCCGTGAATTCGCTGACGTCAGTTGAACTCGCCCGGAACATGTCCCAGTCGACGTCATCAAGAGACGCCTGTAGCATAGCTTCAGAGTGGGCGGACCAGCGCGTCACTTCCCTCTCCACCGGGGGTTTCTGAACGATCCGTTGTTTATATTCCGGTGTGAGAAATATGGCCGCGTGGTCTGATTTGCCAAAAGCCGGCAGGGAACGAGCTTTGTAGGCATTCTTAAACTGGGTGTAGCAATGATCCAGTGTATTCTGTCCTCTAGTTGGGCAGGATATATGTTGGTGAAAGTTTGGCATGACTTTTTTGAGGTTGGCCTTGTTAAAGTCCCCAGCTATGATGGAGGCAGCGTCAGGGTGCTTGTTGATATAGCCACTGAGCTCGTCGTGAAGTATGGACAAAGCCACGCTAGTATCTGCTTGTGGTGGTATATATACGGCAGTGATGATGATCGATGTAAACTCCCGGGGGAGGTAGAATGGGCGGCAGATAATGGAGAGATGTTCCAGATGAGCCGAGCAGGAACGCGACAGAATGGAGATATTCCTGGGGTCACACCATTTCTTGTTGATCATGAAACACACTCCACCACCTTTGGTTTTTCCAGCCTCGGCTGTTCTGTCCATCCGTAAAACAGAAAAGTTATCAGACGGCGTTACAGCGTTGTCCGGGACCGAGGGCGTAAGCCATGTTTCGGTCAAACAGAGGATGTTACAGTCTCTGATGTCCCGTTGGAAACTAATCCTGGCTCTAAGATCGTCCATCTTATTCTCCAAGGATTGTACATTAGCGAGTAGAATACTCGGTAGAGGAAGACTGTGAGCCCTTTTCCTCAGTCTGTTGCGTATTCCAGCACGTCTCCCGCGGTGTTTCCTTCGCCGCCTGGGATTATTGAGGCGGCCTTTGTTAACCTCGGTGTTCCGAAGTATCTCCAATGGCCACGCTGGATCCGTGGATAAAGTGTCATGAAGCAGGTTAGTGCAGTGGTGTCCAATGTCCAAAAGTGTTCTTCTGTCGTATATAAATAGTGCAGACGTTATGCGTGTAAAAAGAGAAAGTAAAAATACGTAAAAAAGTATATTAAAGCACAAATTGAGCGGAGACATCCCTAACGTCGACTGTACAATGCAGCGCCGGAAGCGGAAGCGGCAAAGTATTAACTTATTCATAATACTTTGCTTTGTAATAATACTAATCATAATATTATATACATAATATATAATACATAATATATAATACAATACTTAATACAATACATAATACAATAAATAATACTAATAATTTATTCATAATACTTTGCTTTAAAATCCAAAAAGGCAAGACCCACATTTCAAATACTTTGTAAAATATAACAATACATTACAGCTGCAATTTAGTTTTATAAAAAGTACAAAGCTGTGTGAAATAGTGGTTTCATGTCTGCAGTGAGTGGGATTCGAACCCACGATCCAAAGAAATACATGAAAAAAGCGGATTGGCTGTGACATCATTTCCGCTTTTTGGTCAGCTGTTTGAAATGCTTCAATCTGATTGTCTGTCACTGTATTACAGCTATACGCGGCTGGCCCCAGTGTGGGAGGCGATAATTCTACCACTGAGCTACCAAGACAAACAATTGAAAGAGCTCTTGCTCTAGCAAAATTCTCTAGGTTTCAGGATATCTGAAACAAAACATATGAAAAAAAACTTAAATGGTCAGGAATCAAACTCTGGTCTCCAATGCTGGAGATTATTACTCTACCACTGAGCTATCAGAAATGACACATGTAGTAGCTCTTGCCCAAGTAATATCCTCTAGAATTCAGGATATAGCAAACAAAACAGAAGACACAACCTTATCGTGGTCATGAAGCAATCTCTGTTCTCCAACGCTGGAGGTGCTTACTCTACCACTGCACTACCAGGAAAGACACGTGAACGACCTTTTGTTTTAGCAATATCAGGTTGTCTGAAACTAAACCGAGGAAAAAAATTATGTTATGGTAGGGAATCAAACTATGGTCTCCAGTGTGTCAGTGTGTGAGGCAAAAACTCTACCACTGAGCTACCAATACAGACAACTGAAAGAGCTCTTGTCCAAGCAATATCCTATAGGCTTCAGGTTTCCTGAAAAAAAATATATGGCTCAATCCTGGCAAGGTCAGGAATCGAACTCTGGTCTCCACCGCTGGAGATGATTACTCTACCACTGAGCAACCTGGAAAGACATGTGAAAAAGCTCTTTCCCAAGTAATATCATCTAGGCTTCAGGTTTCCTGAAACAAAATATATGGCTCAATCCTGGCAAGGTCAGGAATCGAACTCTGGTCTCCACCGCTGGAGATGATTACTCTACCACTGCGCTACCAGGAAAGACACGGAACTCTTGTTTTAGCAATATCTTCTAAGTGTCAGGTTTTCTGAAACTAAACAGAGGATAAAATTATGTTATGGTAGGGAACCAAACTATGGTCACCAGTGTGTGAGGCAGTAACTCTACCACTGAGCTACCAATACAGACAACTGAAAGAGCTCTTGCCCAAGCAATATCCTATAGGCTTCAGGATATCTCAAAAAAAACATAAGATACAACCTTGGCATGGTCATGAATCAAACTCTGGTCTCCACCGCTGGAAGTGCTTACTCTACCACTGAGCGATCCGGAAAGACACATAGAGAGCTCTTGCCCAAGTACTATCCTCCAGAATTCAGGATATAGCATATAAAGTAGTGGACACAACCTTGGCGTTGTCATGAATCAAACTCTGGTCTCCACCGTTGGAGGGGCTTACTCTACCACTGAGCTATCAGGAAAGACTCATGAAGAAGCTTTTGCCAAAAGTAATATCCTCTAGAAATCAGGATATAGCAAATAAAGTAGAGGACACAACCTTGGCGTTGTCATGAATCAAACTCTGGTCTCCACCGTTGGAGGTGCTTACTCTACCACTGAGCTATCAGGAAAGACACACGTATGAGCTCTTGCCCGAGTAATATCCTCTAGGCATCAGGTTTACTGAAAAAAAAGTGGCTCAATCCTGGCAAGGTCAGGAATCTTACTCTGGTCTTCACCGCTAGAGGTGCTTGCTCTACCACTGCACTACCAGGACAGACACGGGAATAAACTCTTGTTTTAGCAATATCCTCTATGTGTCAGGTTTTCTGAAACTAAACAGAGGACAAAACTATGTCATGGTAGGGAATCAAATTATGGTCACCAGTGTGGGAGGCGATAACTCTACCACTGAGCTGCAAAGACAAACAGTTGAAAGAGCTCTTGCCCTAGCAAAATTCTCTAGGTTTCAGGATATCTGAAACAAAACATATGAAATAAAACTTGGCATGGTCTCTTGTCTCCACCGCTGGAGATGATTACTCTAGCACTGAGCTATCAGGAAAGACACATGGAGTAGCTCTTGCCCAAGTAATATCCTCTAGAATTCAGGATATAGCAAATAAAACAGAAGACACAACCTTAGCGTGGTCATGAAGCAAACTCTGCTCTCCACCGCTGGAGGTGCTTACTCTACCACTGAGCTATCAGGATAGACACATGTAGCTGCTCTTGCCCAAGTAATATCCTCTAGGCATCAGGTTTCCTGAAAAAAAACGTATGACTCAATCCTGGCAAGGTCAGGAATCGAACTCTGGTCTCCACCGCTGGAGATGATTACTCTATCACTGAGCTACCAGGAATAATAAATGAAGGAGCTCTTGCCCAAGTTTTGAGTTTGAGCTCCGTCAAGTCAATTACTCATCGTCTATTTTCTATCTTAAAATCCAATTTTATACACCATCATTTTTGTTTCTATAACGTATGAATATATCCCCGATCGCATTCTGCAACAAAAATAATCAAAGTGCCTTGTTATCACAAGTTTTATTTTGATTTCCCTAGTCCGTTATTAGCTTATAGACCGTTAGTATAGCCAGCGCGGGTGTCCCTAACACAGCTAATACCCTATTCTCACACACACACACACACACACCATTGTTTCACTTGATTTAATGGCGGATTTGTGTCTACCTTTGAGTGCAGGTGAGGACACGTTCGAGCTGCAGTATCACATCAAATTGTGCACTATATATCCCCTGAGGAACAATTCCGCTCATTCTCTATTATAGGAAAGGAAGAATTGTATAATGTTGTTAAATCAGTTAAACCAACAACATGTAGACCCTATTCCACAAAAACGACTAAAAGAGGTGCTTCCAGAAGTCATAGATCCTCTTTTGGTTATGAATTTGTCATGGTCATTAGGGTATGTCCCCAAAACCTTTCAATTGGTTGTTATTAGGCTTCTCATAAAAAAAACACAACTTGACCCCAAAGATCTAGCTAATTACAGACCGATCTTGAATCTCCCTTTTCTGTCAAAGATACTAGAAAATGTAGCATCCTCGCAATTATGTTCCTTCTTAGAGAAAAATGATATCAGTGAGGATTTCCAGTCACGATTTAGACCATCTCATAGTACTGAGACTGCTCTCATTAGTGACAAATGACCTGCTCTTATCTGATCGTGGTTGTATCTCTATATTAGTGCTCCTGGTTCTTAGCGCTGTGTTCGACAACTGTTCTATGTCAGGTCATTGAGGGTTAAACAAGACATAACGGTTATAAACTGAAAGCTGAAAAGTTGCAACACTCCAGGTGGTTAGTCGTGAGATGACCTCTGGGGACCACCGCAGCTCTGAGATCGCCTGCAAAGTTAGCCTGAGGCCATTGGGCACTCAGTTACCGTGTGTAGCCGCGAGGAGGCCTGACAGGAGTCTTGGTGAAGGAGAGGCTTTGAACTGGCATGAGAAGACAAGGCTGCTTCCCAGTTCACCACCAAGGGCTAGCCAGCAGCAGCAGATACAAATTAGACAAGCCTATAATGTGATCCGCTCGTTTATAGAAGGAGGAGAGCAGTCTGGAATGAAGGTAAATTACCTGAAAAATAATCCTTTTTTTTTAAAGAAGCATTACATTTATATTGTCATTTTGCAGATGCTTTTATCCAAAGCGACTTACAATTGGGGAATACATAAAGTGATTAATCTTGAAGAGGCAAACAGACAGAGCAAGTGCCCATAACACCAAGTCTCAGGCATTGTTCAAATAAGTACAAGCTAGCAAGGGAAGGAGAGAAAGATAAGGATTTTGAAAAAGTGAAAGTTATTTTTTATGATGAAGTCAAGTAGAGTTGAAAGAGATTATTTTTCAGTTGTTGCTTGAAGATTGACAGGGATCCAGCATTCCGGGGGGGGGGGGGGGGGGGGCCTCGTTCCACCAGTCAGGAATGGTGGACGAGATTGTTCTGGAGAGTGATTTTGAGCCTCTTTGTGATGGTACCACGAGGCATCGCTCACTAGTAGATCTCAGACTTCTGGAGGGAATGTTCGTTTGTAACAGTGAGTGGAAGTAGGTGGGTGCTAAGCCTGTGGTTGTTTTATATGCAAGCATCAGTGTCTTGAACTTGATACGAGCTGCAAAAGACGAGCTGGTCTTTTGTCGGGGAACATGAGCGAATACAAAACAGCGTGTTATGCTCTCCGGCGTGCAATAAGAGCCGCTAAACGCCGGTACAGGGAGAGAATTGAGTCACATTTCCAGCTCAATGACTCTCGACGCATGTGGCAGGGACTGAAGACCATCTGTTCCTCTGGAAATAACTCTTCCGCGGAGGTGAGAGCAGACCCGCTGCTGGCCGAGGAGCTAAACACTTTCTACGGCCGCTTCGAAAGTAACGTTAATGGCGGCGCGACTCTGCCGAGCAGCGCGTCAGAAAGCAGCAGACAGAGCAGCGATGGTTTTGCTATCACTTTTTCAGAGGATGACGTTCGGAGGGAACTAAAGGGAGGGAACGTAAGGAAAGCAGCAGGACCTGATGGGATTACTGGCCGCGTTCTGAGGTCCTGTGCTTATCAGCTTGCTGGTTTGTTTACTTTCATCTTCAATGAGTCCCTCGCTACCTCTGTTGTTCCCACCTCCTTTAAAAAATCTGTTATAATCCCTGTGCCTAAGAACAGTAAACCCTCTTGCCTGAATGACTACCGTCCAGTTGCCCTCACATCGACAGTCATGAAGGTTCTTGAGAGACTATTAAAGAAACACATTTGCTCCTCCATCCCTGCTACCTTGGACCCTCTTCAGTTTGCCTATCGGCCAAATAGGTCTACTGATGATGCCATCTCCCAGGTACTGCACTCCTCCCTCACTCACATCGACAGCAAGAATGGCAACTATGTCAGGCTGCTATTCATTGACTATAGCTCAGCTTTCAACACTATAGTCCCCACCAAGCTAGCTGTCAAACTATCAGACCTCGGCCTAAACACTTCACTCTGTGACTGGATCCAAGATTTCCTCACCGCCAGACCACAAGTGGTGAAAGTCGGCCAGTTCACCTCCAACTCCATCACCCTGAACATAGGAGCCCCACAGGGCTGTGTCCTGAGTCCCCTGCTATACTCTCTATACACCCACGACTGCGTGTCCTCACACTTCCATTGTTAAATTTGCTGACGATACTGTGGTTCTGGGCCTCGTTTCCAACAATGATGAGGCCGCATACTTGGATGAGGTGGAGAGACTTACATCATGGTGCCAGGACAACTGTCTCTCTCTGAACGTGAGCAAAACCAAAGAGCTGATTGTAGACTTCAGGAAGAGACAGCAGCAGCCCTACACTCCTCTTATGATCAGCGGGACCCCTGTGGAGAGGGTGAGCAGCTTCAAGTACCTCGGTGTAAACATCTCCGAGGACCTGACATGGACTGCACACATCCAAACACAGATCAAAAAAGCCAGGCAAAGACTGTACCATCTGCGACAGCTGAGGAAATTCAGGGTCTCACCAGCTATCCTGAAAACTTTCTATTCAGGGGCCATAGAAAGTGTACTGTCTCAGTGCATCTCAGTGTGGTATAATAATGCCACAAACCAGGACTGCAAAGCTCTGCAGAGAGTCGTGCGCTTAGCTGAACGCATCTCAGGGTCTACTCTCCCCTCTCTGCAGGGCATCTACCTCAAACGCTGCAGAAGCAGAGCTGCTAAAATCCCCAAAGACTCAAACCACCCCGGTAACCATCTTTTCATTTTACTGCCATCTGGCAGGCGCTACAGGAGCATGTTGGCTAAAACGGAAAGACTGAAGAGGAGTTTCTTCCCCCAGGCCATCAGGCTCCTAAACTCAGGCTCATAACATCCACAGGACTCAATATAATAAACTGTAATCACATCCATTATTCCCCATCATCCACACTACTGCTTTGTGTACATCCCCGGTACAACCTATTTGCACATTCTCTTGCACTGCACACTTTATCTCATTGCACATCTTACCCCTTATTTTATTTCATTATTTGTTTCTTATTTCATTCTCACCATATTTGTATATATATATACTCTCTCGTGTTTTGTTTCATAGTTTTTTTATTGCTTTTATGTTATTTTTTTTTTTTTTTTGCACTTTCCATTGAGCGGACCTGTCCTGATTAACATTTCACTACCTATTATACCCTGTATGATTGTGTATGTGACAAATAATAAAGAACCTTGAACCTTGAACCAACTGGAAGCCAGTGCAAGGAGACAAAGAGAGGTGTAACATGGGCTCTTTTGGTCTCGTTGAAGACCAGTCGTGCCGCTGCATTAACATGTTAGAGACTGCACCCCATAAACACGATCAAGCCTAGGAGAAAACGTCAACGACCCCTTTAAACTGCACTGTCACTGTTAAATAAACTAAAAACTAAATAAATAATTTCCAGCGACATCGTCGACTTGATTGCACAGATCAAACTGAACTTGACGACGTCACTGAATTCAATAATGAAATGCTTTTAACGGAAAATTCTTGTTAAATCTTGTCAATTTACATTACTGACACTATTATCCTATTTGATGCTATAAAGTGCTTTAACACAATCTGTATTGTTAAAAGCGCAATATAAATAAAGGTGATTTGGTGTGTATTTAGCTGACGGGCCAATTCAAGTCAATCATGATAGGCCCTCATCTTTATCTGCATTAATTTTAAAAACTCCTATCATCCAGGGACCTAAAATATCAAGGCAAACTCTCTCTATGCTATACACACACACAAACACACACACACACACTCTACAGAGGAAACACCTGAGGAACCCAAGGCAATCTTACCTTCCAAGATCTGTGTGAATCCCATTCAATGGTTTCTGGGAAACAGCATTGCGGAAGACATACCCAATGAACCTGCTCTGCTGGACCGCCCTTTAAACAAAACTTGCATCCCACATGGACTGGGATATCCAGAGGTATGACTAAGATTGCCTGAAATGTGCCATGTCAACGACCCCTCAACAGCAACCTACCAGAAAACTCCTGAAGCAAGTGAATCTGGGACTTACAGTGGGTAGTGCTTTATCAAAATACCATGCTGATGCCAGGACATCCTCACCACCAACCTACCAGCATGGGCAGAAAGCTTTCTACAAGGGACATCCATCTGCATATACCCTTAAAATAATAAATTAAGTCACTTACCAAATCCAATGTACCTTTTTGCTCCACTTTTCATGTCTCTAACAGGATGCTGGTAAGATTTGTGGGTAATCTTGGTTCACAGAGCCGGGTCCAGTTGCAAATCATCCTTCCGCTCATTCTGGAAGTCTATGACTATGTAGTAAAATATATTCTACACTCCCAGTGCTGCATTTGTCATCTTAATTACCCAGTGGACTGGGAGGGCAAGGTCTGAAAGATTCTGGATTATACCCTACTTGCCAGCTTCCATGAGTTTCATCCACATTGCCCAGCTCCTCGTGGACAGGGTTGGCCTCAACATTGGGGCTTATGACCTTCAGGAGTAGGTTAATGTCACAAATACACAAGAGTACACACAGAGGCATGATACGTGTGATCATGTGCTGCTGATGCTGGTGATTAATAGTCTAGGGAGAATCACCCTATTTGAGACTCTTCCTTCAGTCTTTGTCTGGTCTCCAATGTGATATATAAACTCACCAAGCTTTAACGTATCCCTGTGGACAATCTACTCCAGGAGTCTCCTCATCCACTCACCAGTTACTAAAGCAATCACTTGTGTTGCAATACCATCCATATTGTCTACGTGTAGTACAAATTACTTACCAGGCCATTTTCATATGCGTGTGTCCATCACCGTCCTTCTCAATCAGTCCACACTGGATGTGCTCACAGTGTAGGAACTGTTAGTTTTGTTACTTCAGTGCCATTGTCTCCTTTTATGTGTATGTATTGATCACACACGCTTCTGTTATTCATCAAAAAAAAAAAAAAAAGCCTGTTGTTGATTCAAAAGCCATCTTAAGTCTGGAAAAAAAAAAATTTGTGTAGTCAAGTCACAATTATTTATATAGCGCTTTTAACAATACAGATTGTGTCAAAGCACTTAACAGTATCAAATAGGAAAATAGTGGATCAGTAATGTAAATTGGCAAACACTTGCACCTATCATAAACTATAAGGAACCGTCGAATCCCTCTCATTTAGTATCTTTCCCTAGGCGGAAGGATGGACATTAAGATGACCGTTTTTTCCAAAATGTTACATCTTTTACAATTTCTTCCAAATTTCGTACTAATTTTTATACGCCTTTATTTTGAGATTATAATTTTTTCCAGAGTTTTGACAGGAAAGGATGAGGTGGAGACAGGCGAAAACAGAATCACAAAAAGGACCTTGAGCTGGGACTCAAACTCTGGTGATTTGGACTCTGCGTGTAATATATATATATATATATATATATATATAAACATGGTCTCACCAATTTGTTAATATGTTATGTCCGAAGTTGCTAGAATACTGTGATTCAGTTTGAGACCTACTCTATCATCTTGACTAACAAACCAAAATATTTCTGTCAACATGGCTGGATCAATAAATCAGGGAAACATTTTAATCTAAACTAATCCCAATCCAAATGTTATTGCTTTGTTCACCTCTAGCCACAGCATTTTATTATTGAAGATGCAGGACAACCACCTAGCAGTGCATTACAATAGTCCAGTCTAGAGGTCATGAATGCATGAACTAGCTTTTCAGCTTCAGAAACTCGTCGCCCTTCACGATCACGGGTCTCTGCGCAGAAACAGAGAACACGAGCACCAGGGAAACAGTGTGCACGCACTGTACCCTGAGCTAACATAGCACGGACGTGATTGGGGATATATTCACAAGTTATAGAAACGAAAATTATGGTGTATAAAATTGAATTTAAGATAGAAAATGGACGATAAAGAATCGAATTGACAGAGCTCAAACTCAAAACATGCATCAGTAACAAACAGGAAGAGACAAGACACTATTGTTTATATTACAGTTTTTAGAGCAATTGTACATTTTGCAGTATAACTAATGCCAGCAGAGGCGCCAACGGCCTGGCGATTGTTTTTACACTTTACTGCGCCATCTAATCCTCGTTTAGGATTGACTCAACATCTAAAGCAAATACCCACTTAATCTTTACTATTTGACCATTTCTTTATGATAGAAATGGTACATCCACTGTAACTTCTTGAATATGTGGACATCAAAATGTGTAAACGAGTGAGCCCAGATAGCACACGTATGTCACGGGGACGTCTGTGCGATGTGTGCGTTTGCATCTGGGAGACGTATTGTTAAGGGTGTTTGCTCATCTGGAATACGTCGCATAGATGTCCTTTCCCGACGTTCCAAGGATATCTGGTGGATGTATTACAGACATTAAATATTAGAATGTTACATCTATGAAACATCTGATTTACATAGCATAGACGTCCTTCATAATTAGACGTTTAAGATGTTCATTCATATTTACTGCTATTGATAACAGCTGCAGCTACACTGATTATACTTGCGTCAATATAAGATAACTAAACCCGAGTATTTTCCACTCCGAATGAAAGAACACAACATCTGTTGAATGATTTGTATTATTTTATTAACAGTGAATGAAAACAAGCAGTCATTTTTTATATTATAATTTTAATCCTGAAACAAACAACAAAAAAGCAAAGTTGATTAAGACGGCATTCTCCCTGGGGCCAAGAGGAGATAATTAATGTTTTTCAGCCTCTGCTTCAGTTGGTGAGGGAAGCACGGGATTCCTGTAAAAGGTCAAACTAGAATAAGTTTAACAAATACAACTTTTTTCACTTATTGTTTACTTAAATCTGCAATATAGACTTTATTTAACCGGGTTCTTATGAATTTGAACAATGATACATAGCATAAAAAATGTTTGCAACATCCGTCCTTTATTAAAGCCATAATATCTCTGTGTCAGTATCAATTAAATTCTCAAATTAGTCATTTGTCATTCTTGTATAGATAAAGTGCACGCCGATCCAAACAAATTCATGCATTAACTGTGCAAAATAATGTCAAATAAGACATTTATTTCGTCTCATACGTCTATTTAATTGTTCATATGATCCAGAGGGCAGAGTTACTACCTGAGAATGATCAGCATATGTTAATAAAATCTAATTAATATAAAGAATTGATGTGCAGTTAATGCTTGTCAACTGTTTTTAATGTCAGTCAGCGTTTGAGGATGTAATATAACATACTTCATTCAGCGATTGGTCGCTCTTCATTTCCAGTGGTGCTGAAATTCTGCTTCAGTCATAAAGGACTTTAAACTTTGCTATGCTATCGTCTCTCATGTAATCGGTTTCAGGTTATTTTAGTGTGACTCCCAAATTAGTGGGGAGACAGCCTGAGTCGAATATTAATAATTGTTTATCAAGTCTACTTAGAAAACTGGGCTGGTCAGAATCAAGGAATCGATTCCTCAAAGCATGTGCAAATGATTAAGAAAGTTATTCACTAAGCCTTGTGCAATATAAAGAATATTATTCAGAATAATAATAATATTTATTGAATTTTGTTAAGAAAGGGACATTTTCTGGAATATTTCTTAATGAATACATTAAAGGGATAATTCAAAAAAGAAAAAAAAAACTAGTATCCTGCATCTCTGCTTTGCCAGATCCATCATAGCATGCAAATAAATTAATAAAAATATGCTGTTGGCTCTTAAAAGAGGCTTTAGTTATAAATTGCTTTGATTAATAGGGATTAAACTAATAAACTAATTTGACTAGTGACTTTACCATTTGTTTTAATAATGTTTATTTACAGTGTAATTTATTCTGCTTCCCTGACTCATGCAGAATTCTGTCCTGTTTGGCTGTGGTCCCTCCATCATACACTCTTCAGCAACTGGTCTTTGTATGGAGGCCAACATGATCTATACAGATCTAGTTGTCTCTTCTCCCACAAACTCCACTTTCAGGTATGTTTTTTCAGCAACATTGACTGCATTTTTGCATGCCAAAACCTAGGGCTGCACGATATTGAAGAAAAATGCATTATGCGATAACTTGTAAAATAATTTGATATTCGATATGCAATTCATTAATGCTTAAAGTGTGTAAAATAAACAAATTACATGAAGGTATATTTAAAATCTGAAAACTCTATAACTTGCATTAATGTTTCACATTCTTTTTGTGAGAAGAAAGCATGCCCACAACTTCTGAACAGCTGTGCTTACTGTAGCATTACATAAAAAGTGCCATTTTAACGAGTGTAAACCAGGGGGTTTAGGGTTTCAGGGAAGCCCAAATTAGGTTTATTTAACAGCAGAAACTAATTAATCTAAACACTGCTTAGTCTTCGCTATATGAATGAAATACACACTGATTCTCATTAAAGCTACAAAATATATTCTGTCATGAGCAGTGAGAGATTTTTTTTTATGTTTTCGCAATAATCAAAAAGACTGGGGTCATTCCGTATCAACTCAACCAGATGTCCTTGGCTCAAATTTCTGAAGAAAGATAAATTATAGTATATATATTGAATAGTGCACATTTTTGTAGGGGGGTGAAAATGGCAATTTTCACCTACGATTTGGAGCAAAATTACAGGAGGGTAAAAATGACTTTAGAAAGCTGGCTGCATCTTTATATTTATATTATATGATTTTAGTAATTTTAGTTCCATTATAGGCCAACAGTGACAGTTCAAAAAATGTTTTGGTTTGTTGCAGTTCAGCATTTTTTTTCACATTTGGATTCCCTATCTTAATAGAAAATCCAGTATTCACACACTGTCTGAGAAGCATCTTACTGCTTGTACACTATAAGTTTGTCCGACAGGATGAGTACTGCATGAGTTCTTTGTCAAGGCTTATTACACTTCAGTTCAGATATGTATTCTCATCCATGCATTGTTTTTAAATTGCTCTAACATGTCAATAACTTTAAGTAGTCGTGTGCTGCATTGAATATATTTATATACCACTATAAAAACAATACAGCAATAAAATATTACCACATATTTGTCACCACAATATATATTTTCATACCACCCAACCCTAAAATAAGTCAAGTCAAGTCAAGTCACCTTTATTTATATAGCGCCTTTAACAATACAAATTGTATCAAAGCACTGCACAATATCAAAATAGGCAAATTTTGTCAATAATGTAAAATGACAGGATT
Organism: Schizopygopsis pylzovi; assembly: GCA_027422435.1. Lineage (NCBI taxonomy): Eukaryota > Metazoa > Chordata > Actinopteri > Cypriniformes > Cyprinidae > Schizopygopsis > Schizopygopsis pylzovi. The sequence goes on from JAPDDL010001051.1 coordinate 41,741, forward strand.
TAACACTCAATTATCTGCTGAATGCATTTCATTATTGAATTTAGTAATGGCATTCTCCAGCTTAGTTCAGTTTAAATAGTATCTGTGCAATCAAGTCGATGATTGTGCTGGAAATGAAGTGTCCCCAACTGAGCAAGCCAGAGGCGACAGCGGCAAGGAACCAAAAGTCCATCGGTGACAGAATGGAGAAAAAAAACAGGCTCAGTCGGGGGGCCAGTTCCCCTCCGGCCAGACGAATCAGTAGTATGGTCCAACTGCAGCAAAGTCAGTGTGTAAGTGGTCCACTGGTTCCAGGGGTCTTTCCCCGATGGATGTCTAGGTGACGAGGTCCTCACTGGAGATCTGTCTCAGGGGCTCATCTCGGAGGTTCTCGGAGGGGTTGTCATCGTCTCTTCTCAGGTGTTCGGTCATCTCTATCGTTTAAGGGTAGGATCCAGACTGAAGCTTGTGTAATTCCTAACTACCACGGGATGTTAATCCCGTGGCAGTAACATAGAAACAGTAAGACAATTAGCGTAGCAGTTGTTCCATCCAGGAATAACCCTGGATGAAATTATCAGTATAACCCAAGCTAAAGCATAATAATGTGCATTTGTTCAGATAGACTGGCAGTACAAGATTGTGAGATGCATTATATGAATGCTTGGCTAAAGAGATGCGTCTTTAATCTAGATTTAAACAGAGAGAGTGTGTCTGAACCCCGAACGTTTTCAGGAAGGCTATTCCATAGTTTAGGAGCCAGATATGAAAAAGTTCTACCTCCTTTTGTGGACTTTGCTATTCTAGGTACGACCAAGAGTCCAGAGTTTTGCGACCTAAGGGAGCGGGTTGGATTGTAGCGTGATAGAAGATTAGTTAGGTACGCAGGAGCTAAATCATTTAGGGCCTTATAGGCAAGTAATAATATTTTGTAACTGATACGAAACTTAATAGGTAGCCAGTGCAGAGACTGTAAAATTGGAGTAATATGATCATATTTTCTTGACCTGGTAAGGACTCTAGCCGCAGCATTTTGTACTATCTGTAGCTTGTTTATTGAAGATGCAGGACAACCACCTAGCAGTGCATTACAATAGTCCAGTCTAGAGGTCATGAATGCATGAACTAACCTTTCTGCATCAGAAACACTTAACATGTTCCGTAGCTTGGCAATGTTTCTAAGATGGAAGAATGCTGTTTTTGTAACATTGGAAATATGATTTTCAAAAGATAGGTTGCTGTCTAATATAACACCCAGATTTTTAACTGTAGATGAAGTAACATTACATCCGTCTAGTTGCAAATTGTAATCCAAGAGATTCTGTGTACTGTTTTTAGGTCCAATAAGTAATATCTCGGTCTTATCTGAATTTAATAGGAGAAAATTACTGGTCATCCAATCTTTTATATTTTTAACACACTCTGTTAGCTTAGATAGTTTAGAAGTTTCATCTGGTTTTGTTGAGATATATAGTTGAGTGTCATCAGCATAACAATGGAAACTAATCCCGTATTTTCTAATAATATTACCAAGGGGCAGCATATATAATGAAAATAATAGAGGACCTAGGACAGATCCTTGTGGTACTCCATACTTTACTGGTGATAATTGAGATGACTCCCCGTTTAAATAAACAAAGTGGTAGCGATCGGACAGGTATGATCTAAACCATCTTAGAGCCTGCCCTTGAACACCTGTATAGTTTTGTAAGCGATCTATCAGTATGTCATGATCTAAAACTAGCAATGAGATACAGCCTTTGTCTGACGCAAGAAGCAAGTCATTTGTAATTTTAACAAGTGCAGTTTCTGTGCTATGGAGGGGCCTGAAACCTGACTGAAATTCTTCATAGATATAATTGTTTTGCAAAAAGGAGCACAATTGAGCAGACACTACTTTTTCTAATATTTTCGACATAAACGGAAGATTTGAAATGGGCCTGTAATTTGCCAGTTCACAAGGATCTAACTTTGGTTTCTTAATAAGAGGCTTAATAACTGCCAGCTTAAATGGTTTTGGGACGTGACCTAAAGATAGCGAGGAGTTAATAATATTGAGAAGCGGTTGTTCTGCAACAGGTAACAACTCTTTCAATAGTTTAGTTGGTACAGGATCTAATAAACATGTTGTTGGTTTAGATGCAGTGATAAGTTTATTTAGCTCATCCTGTCCTATAGTTGTAAAGCACTGTAGTTTTTCTTTGGGTGCGATGAATGATGCTGAAGTACTAGACGCTGTAGAATCTACGTTTGTTATTGTATTTCTGATATTATCTATTTTATCAGTAAAGAAATTCATAAAGTCATTACTATTAACTGTGAGGGAATATTTAGATCGGGTGACATTTGTTTATTTGTTAATCTAGCCACTGTGCTAAATAAAAACCTTGGATTGTTTTGGTGATTATCTATGAGTTTGCGGATATACTCGGTTCTTGCAGTTTTTAGAGCCTGTCTATAGCTGGACATAATGTTTTTCCACGCAATTCTAAAGACTTCCAAGTTACTTTTTCTCCATTTGCGCTCAAGAATACGAGTTTCTTTCTTGAGAGAATAGGTATAACTGTTGTACCATGGCGCAGCACGTTTTTCTCTAACCTTTTTTAATTTGATGGGTGCAACAGTTTCTAACGTATTGGAGAAAATAGTTCCCATGTTGCTAGTAATTGTGTCTAGTTCATCTGTATTTATGGGTACACAGAGCAGTTGAGATAAATCAGGCAGGTTATTTGTGAATCTGTCTTTAGTGGCTGGAATAATAATTCTGCCTGGGCGATAACGCAGAGCCATATAGCGTATGATTAAAACGATGCGTGGGCCCGGTGACATTTTGCTTGACACCAAAAGAGTTTATTAGGTCAGTAAACGCAAGTCCTAACGCATCATTTGTATTATCAACGTGGATGTTAAAACAATTAGTGCTTTATCAACAGTAACCAATAGGTCTAAGAGGAAATCTGCAAATTCTTTTAGAAAATCTGTATATGGCCCTGGCGGTCTATACACAGTAGCCAGAGCAAGAGATAGGACAGATTTATTTTGCTTATCTGACAGTTTAACATTGAGCATAAGTATTTCGAATGAGTCAAACCTGTATCCTGTTTTCTGAGTAACATTGAGAATATCACTATATATTGTTGCGACACCGCCGCCACGACCAGTCTCACGAGGCTCGTGCTTATAACAGTAGCTTGGTGGAGTAGATTCATTTAGACCAAAATAATCATTTGTTTTAAGCCAGGTTTCAGTCAGACAGAGTACATCAAAACTATTATCTGTGATTATTTCATTTACAATAACTGCTTTCGGTGTGAGTGATCGGATATTTAGGAGCCCAAGTTTTAAAAATAGTTTTTGTTCATTTATTTTTCATTTTTCTGGTTTAATCACGATCAGATTTGTTCTAGATCCTGCATTAAATTTATATTCTGAACTCAATATTCGGGGAACAGACACAGTCTGTATAGATTGGACACTGCAAGTACTTTTATCATTTAAGTGGGTAGAACAAAAGTCATCATAGCTGTTATTGGAGAATTGGCTTACTAGTCAGATAGAGCGTAGCGTCCTGGTGATGTTGTCCGACAGGAGTTCCGCACCGAGTCTGCTGGGGTGCAGGCCATCAGCACGAAATAGCCTAGGACGCTCTCAGAAAAGATTCCAATTATTGACAAAGAGAATTTTCTGCTCTGTACACCATGAAAACAACCATTCATTTAAAGCAAACAGTCTACTGAACCGTTCGTGTCCTCGTCGATACATGGGAAGAGGTCCTGACACGATGATCGTCGTCGCTGGCGATGTGCTGCGTACCGTCTCGATCAGGCTCCTGAAGTCCCTCTTCAGTGTCTCCGTCTGCCGCAGCTTGGTGTCGTTAGCCCCCGTGTGAATCACAACAGCTGCAACGCTCTCGTCATCCTTCAGGATCGCGGGTATCTGCACAGAAACATCAAGAACACGAGCACCAGGGAGACAATGAGACAAAGCTCTAACATCTTTTTCCATTTCTCCACCAGACACATTAGGAAAGGGTTCATCCTAAGATGCACAGATCTACCTATAGCCCACTATCAATCCCACACTCATCTTGCAACAAAGTTTAATTAAATACAGTCTATAACCAGTGTCTGTCATGCACCTTGTTTTATTGCAGATGTTATGGATTATTCTATTAGAGATCTTTATATTCTTTATTTGAGACTGTTATTATTGTAATGCCACGTCGGCATGAAGACACACACACACGCAAAGATGAAAAACAGCACAGAGTTAATTACTTTTTATCCTTCCACTGCAAGAAGTGCGATGGTCACCTGATCTACGTCACTAACTCTTCAAGTCGCCCCTGTCTGGACAAAGCCCCTCCTCCTCCAGCAGCCAACGCGCCTTTTTCGTGGAGAACAAAGAAAGTCATTTATTCCATGGCTATGTTCTCAGTGTACTCAAGAAACAATATGGATATTAATGTTGTACTCTGCCTTTCATATGCTTGGTGTGATTATTTAGAATGTGGAATGCTTTAATCTGTGCCTTAACCTGTATAGGGTATCCCATGCTATTTTTCTTAATCTATAACGGATTAATGTTCTCTGTAAAGTTGTAACGTGTTTAGATTCATATAGACTGTCATGATTATTTTGAATCAATGGTACAACAGATTTGGTGATAATTATAAATGGGTAAATATGTTATAACACTTTACCAGAGGTGGAAAGTAACGAATTACATTTACTCGCGTTACTGTAATTGAGTAGCTTTTTTGTGTACTTGTACTTTTTTAAGTAATTTTTTTAATCTGTAATTTTACTTTTACTTAAGTATATTTTGTGGGAAGTATTGTACTTCGCTACATTTTAAAACACATTCGTTACTGAGTAAAAAAAAAAAAATCGCTCCGTGGAAAAACTGCAGCAAATAATGGGCAGAAGAAGAAACTGGCGCTAAAAATAACAAGAACGATGCAGACGGACAAGACAGGCGTTTTAAGGGGCCGCTCACATATCGCGTCTTTTGCGAGCTTAAGTTCGTTATTTCAAATGTAGACGCGCGGTATGCGCGCTCATAATGGAAGCGACGCAGTCGCGGTGCGACGCGCTCGTTTTTTCCAGGCGCGTCCGCGCCGCATCGAGATAAAAACATCTCAACTTTTCAGAATGCTGCAAGCGCACCGCAGGTCATGTGACGAAATTTCCTTCTTGTAACGGAGAGCGCAGCTGATGGTTGCTTAGCAACGACAAACGCCTCCGGAGCGCAACCGCCCGAGCGCTTTGGAAAAAAGGAGAAAGCAGCGCGCCTAGCATTTTCCATGCGTTTTTAGGCGCGATATGTGAACGGCCCCTAATGGTGCAGACCCAGCTGAAAACCAAACCCCGTCATATTCTGCTGAAGTTGAACTCGAAGGAAATGAAGTGAACCCCTGGCCATATATTCATGCTCTATTATGCAGTGTAAGCTGTGTTTGCCTCGGGAGACCGAACTAGCATCTTATAACATCTCGACATCGCCCTTCGCAAGCATGTAGAGGTAACGTAAGGTAAATACTTACATCACTGCATTGGTGGTTAAAACGAAGTTTTGACGGTTTAGCAAAAGGTTTTGCACAAATGAGCCAAAAAGACAGTGGTGCAGGGTGTGCAATATCATCTGAGATATAATAATTGTTGTTTTAACGGGAGTGCTTTCTTTCACTGCGTGATTCAGTCTGTTACAATGCGTTTAGAATGATCACAAAATTGAAGATATAGAAGCAGAAAATGTATATATTTATATAATTTAATATAGTAAGTCAACATCACACGAAGAATGCCGTTTTTCTCAAAAAATCCCCATGATTACATAGGCCTGTAGTTTTTCTTTTTACAACAGTTCAAAAAACAAGAAGTTAATTAAGAGACTTGCGTTTTAGACACCACATTGCCTGTTTTTGCTCTATTTCGACAACAAAAATAATTCCATACACAGTTTTGCGTCTCTGACTCTGATCAATGACGTGTTTCATTCCTGAATGAATTAACCGTTTAAATGATTCTGTTCAATCGCAATGACTCACTTATGAGTGACTTGCTGACACCTACTGGTGGTTCTAATTTAACATTTAAAGTATCTTTTGATTATTATAATTTTTTTTATTTCTAATGACTATTTAACATTTGTGACCCTGGCCTGGAGCACAAAACCTTAAGTCTTAAGTCGCTGGGGTATATTTGTAGCAATAGCCAACAATACATTGTATGGGTTAAAATTATACATTTTTCTTTTATGCCAAAAATCATTAGCATATTCAGTAAAGATCATGTTCCATTAATATATTCTGTAAATATCCTACTGTAAATATATCAAAACTAAGAGCTTAATTTGAACAACTTTAAAGGAGATTTTCTCAATATTTTGATTTTTTTTTGCACCCTCAGATTCCAGATTTTCAAATATTGTCCGATCATAACAAACCATACATCAATGGAAATATGATTTTTTTCAGCTTTCAGATGATGTATAAATCGCAATTTAGGAAAATGGACCCTTATGGTTTTGTGGTTCAGGGTCACATTTTATGTCTTATTTATCAAAACATTATTTCTGCATTTGTAACTGCAGGCTAAATGCATTCATGTCAGTGTAAATACATCTATAACACTTCAGATGAAGCTTCTGCATTTCCTCTGCATTGCAAAGATTAATTTTGTTGATACTGATTTAATTTGCCTGGTATTAGCCCAAATGTCTTATTATTATTCTAAATAATTGATTCCTTTAATTAAAAACACCTAGTTTGAGATTTATAGGCCCATATCCCAGGTGTGTCAAACTCAGTTCCTGGAGGGCCACAGCCCTAAAGAGTTTAGTTCCAACCCTGCTCCAACACACATACCATGTAGTTTTCAAATAAGCCTAAATGATTAGTTTAGCTGTATCAGATGTGTTTAATTAGGGTAATATCTACACTGTGTAGGGCTGTGGCCCTCCAGGTACTGAGTTTGACACCTTTGGTCTCCCATTGTTTCCTCCCTCCCATTGTTAAAATGTAACTAAGTACTTTTTACTCTGAGTAAATTTTAAATGAGCTACTTTTTACTTTTACTTGAGTATATTTTTAGACTGGTACTTTTACTTGTACTTAAGTAAAATTTCAGTAATGTAATGGTACTTTTACTTGAGTAGAATATTTTTGTACTCTTTCCACCTCTGCACTTTACATAAGTATTAAAAACGTATTTTTCGTCACATGGAAGTTTCAAAATGGTATGCCCCAAAGACATGGGTGGGGCTCCGCCCCACAAGAACAATCTGATTGGGACAGCTGCCGGGGGCGTATCCAAACTAGTGCTGCTTAAAATAACACCGTTTGGATCTTTCTCTTTCCTCCTCGCTCTTCAACATGCTCGCTCGCGGACGACCCGGAAGCTTCGGTCGCGCTGAACCCCCGCCTTAACATCAGGCTGAGAAAACGAGCTATGCGAATTCAAGACTTCGTAACAGCCGTAACACCTCAAAGCCAGCAGACCAACAGCGCTTTCCATCTCAACACAGAACCAGGCAACCGCCGATCGCAAGAGGCCTTCCCCAGTGACGTCACGCAGCAGCAACAAAGCCTATGAAAATTCCCTTAGCAACACGTGGTATCCGAAACTCGAGCATCGGAGATTTCCATGAAAACACGAAGTAACCATGTGGAACGAAACAAGAGTTTCGGCCTGCTGAATGAACAAGTATTCAAACTAAATTTCTATCCTAACTGAACGGTGAATTGATCTGTACGCAGAAAAGAGCACAGTTCTATTTCGTGATCTTCCTTGTGGCTTCAGTTATGAAATATCAAAGAGTGCTATTTTACACTTTATTCTAACATTACTCGCAAGACCCCAGAATGTGTGTGTTTGTGTTGTCATTGAGTTAGTCCATGTATCATAGAATAGCAGTTAGTAAATAAACCTTGTTTCATGTATAAAGAATTATGTCTTGGAAGTTGATTTTCTAGTTCAATATTATTGCCAAAAGATCGCGTTACCTCGCTCAAATGGTATAAAACCCTTTATTTTGTTTATCGTTGGCCACGAAAGCAAAATATCCTAAATTGTTAAAGATATACTGATGTTAAAGATCGCTGGACGAATCGTTAATACAGTATAAATCATAAGTCAAAGATTAATATTACTTTAATCATGCAATATTTTATCTGTAAGCTAATGATTCCCCCAAAAGCTAAATAATAGCTATAGTTTCATTACATTATGTAGAGACTGTTATGTTGTGAATGAAGTCAACTCACCTAGATGTTTTCATCAGTTAATACGTTAAAGTGTGTCCTTATGTTATATAAAATATATTATTTAAAGTTTATTACAGGCTCAGTGAATTTTCTTTCACTAGTAGTGTACTGGGATGAGTTAACGTAATCAGTTCTGAGCACGAGTGAACGAGAAGGTATTGAGAGCGAATCTGTGTATCCGGAAACACAAGGAATATTGAAGAATGGGAAACGCGAGGAGTTTTACAGCAAATAAGCAAACGCGAGGAGTTTTACAGCAAATAAGCAAATGCGAGGAGTTTTAGGGCAAACGAGTGAGAGAACGCATTGGGTTTGAGGAGAATCATACGTGAAGGGATTTGACGGCGAATGAATACGCTCCCTCATCTCTTACCCTAAAGCCCTTTGAATGAGCTAACGTAAAGTGTTCTGAGGACGAGTGAACGAGAAGGTATTGAGAGCAAATCTGTGAATCCGCAAACACGAGGAATATTGAAGAATGGGAAACGCAAGGAATTTTACAGCAAATAAGCAAACGCGAGGAGTTTTAGGGCAAACGAGTGAGGGAATGCATTGGGTTTGAGGGGAATCAGACGCGAAGGGATTTGACGGCAAGCAAACGCATTCCCTCATCTCTTACCCTAAAGCCCATTGTTTGAGTGAACTTGGAGAATTCTGAGGGCGAGTTAACAAGGCTTTCAGGGGGAATCAACACAAGGAATATTGAAGGAGGGGAAATGCAGGGAGGTTTACAGCAAAAACAAGGAGTTTTAAGGCAAACGAGAAAGGGAACGCAATGAGTTGAGGGGAATTGAACGTTAAGAGATTTGGAACAAACTCTTTTAAAAGCGGGGAAACACAATAAGTTTTACAGTAAAAAAAGCAAACACAAGGAGTTTTAGGGCAAACGATTGAGAGAACGCATTGGGTTTGAGGAGAATCAGACGTGAAGGGATTTGACTGCGAGTGAATACGCTCCCTCATCTCTTACCCTAAAGCCCATTGAATGAGCTAACATAAGTCCTGAGCACGAGTGAACGAGAAGTTATTGAGGGCGAATCTGTGAATCCGCAAACATGAGGAATATTGAAGAATGGGAAACGCAAGGAGTTTTACAGCAAATAAGCAAACGCGAGGAGTTTTAGGGCAAACAAGTGAGGGAACGCAGTGGGTTTTAGGGGAATCAGACGCGAAGGGATTTGACGACGAGCGAATACGTTCCTCATCTCTTTCCCTAAAGCCCATTGAATGAGTTAACGTAATCAGTTCTGAGCACGAGTGAACGAGAAGGTATTGAGAGCGAATCTGTGTATCCGGAAACACAAGGAATATTGAAGAATGGGAAACGCGAGGAGTTTTACAGCAAATAAGCAAACGCGAGGAGTTTTGCAGCAAATAAGCAAATGCGAGGAGTTTTAGGGCAAACGAGTGAGAGAATGCATTGGGTTTGAGGAGAATCAGACGTGAAGGGATTTGACGGCGAGTGAATACTTTCCCTCATCTCTTACCCTAAACCCTTTGAATGAGCTAACGTAAAGTCTTCTGAGGGCGAGTGAACAAGAAGGTGTTGAGAACGAATCTGTGAATCTGCAAACACGAGGAATATTGAAGAAAGGGAAACGCAATGAGATTTAGGGCAAAAAAGTGAGGGAATGCAGTGGGTTTTAGGGAAATCGGACGTAAAGGGATTTGACGACGAGCGAATACATTCCCTCATCTCTTACCCTAAAGCCCATTGAATGAGCTATCATATGTCCTGAGCACGAGTGAACAAAAAGGTATTGAGAGCGAATCTGTGAATCCGCAAACACGAGGAATATTGAAGAATGGAAAACGCAAGGAGTTTTACAGCAAATAAGCAAACGCGAGGAGATTTAGGGCAAACGAGTGAGGGAATGCATTGGGTTTGAGAATCGGACGCGAAGGGATTTGACAGCAAGCAAACTCATTCCCTCATCTCTTACCCTAAAGCCCATTGTTTGCGTGAACTTGGATAATTCTGAGGGCGAGTGAACAAGGCTTTCAGGGGGAATCAACACAAGGAATATTGAAGGAGGGGAAACGCAAGCAGTTTTACAGCAAATAAGCAAACGCAGGGAGTTTTACAGCAAATACAAGGAGTTTTAAGGCAAACAAGTGAGGGAACGCCGTGGGTTAAAGGGGATTTGGACGTGAAGGGATTTGACGGTGAGCAAACACATTCCCTCATCTCTTACCCTAAAGCCCATTGAATGAGCTATCATATGTCCTGAGCACGAGTGAACGAGAAGGTATTGAGGGCGAATCAGCAAACACAAGTAATATTTAAGGATGGGAAATGCAAGGAGTTTAACAGCAAATACAAGGAGTTTTAGGGCAAACAAGAAAGGGAACGCAATGAGTTGAGGGGAATTGAACGTTAAGGGATTTGGAACAAACTCTTTTAAAGGCGGGGAAACGCAAGGAGTTTTACAGCAAATAAGCAAACGCGAGGAGTTTTAGGGCATACAATTGAGGGAACGCAGTGAGTTTTAGGGGAATCGGACGTAAAGGGATTTGACTACGAGCGAATACGTTCCCTCATCTCTTTCCCTAAAGCCCATTGAATGAGTTAATTTCTGAGCACTAGTGAACGAGAAGGTATTGAGAGCGAATCTGTGTATCCGGAAACACGAGGAATATTGAAGAATGGGAAACGCGAGGAGTTTTACATCAAATAAGCAAATGCGAGGAGTTTTAAAGCAAATGCGAGGAGTTTTAGGGCAAACGAGTGAGAGAATGCATTGGGTTTGAGGAGAATCGGACATGAAGGGATTTGACGGTGAGCGAATACGTTCCCTCATCTCTTACCCTAAAGCCCTTTGAATGAGCTAACGTAAAGTGTTCTAAGGACGAGTGAATGAGAAGGTATTGAGAGCAAATCTGTGAATCCGCAAACACGAGGAATATTGAAGAATGGGAAACGCAAGAAGTTTTACAGCAAATAAGCAAACGCGAGGAGTTTTAGGGCAAACAAGTGAGGGAACGCAGTGGGTTTTATGGGAATCAGACGCGAAGGGATTTGACGACGAGCGAATACGTTCCCTCATCTCTTACCCTAAAGCCCTTTGAATGAGCTAACGTAAAGTGTTCTGAGGGCGAGTGAACGAGAAGGTGTTGAGGGCAGATCTGTGAATCAGCAATCATGAGTAATATTGAAAGATGGGAAACGCAAGGAGTTTAACAGCAAATAAGCAAAAGCGAGGAGTTTTAAAGCAAATGCGAGGAGTTTTAGGGCAAACGAGTGAGAGAACGCATTGGGTTTGAGGAGAATCAGACGTTAAGGGATTTGACTGCGAGTGAATACGCTCCCTCATCTCTTACCCTAAAGCCCTTTGAATGAGCTAACGTAAAGTGTTCTGAGGGCGAGTGAACGAGAAGGTGTTGAGGGTAGATCTGTGAATCAGCAATCACGAGTAATATTGAAAGATGGGAAACGCAAGGAGTTTAACAGCAAAAAAGCAAACGCGAGAATATTTACAGCAAATAAGCAAACGCGAGGAGTTTTAGGGCAAACAAGTGAGGAAACGCAGTGGGTTTTAGGGGAATCGGACGTAAAGGGATTTGACGACGAGCGAATACGTTCCCTCATCTCTTTCCCTAAAGCCCATTGAATGAGTTAACGTAATCAGTTCTGAGCACGAGTGAACGAGAAGGTATTGAGAGCGAATCTGTGTATCCGGAAACACGAGGAATATTGAAGAATGGGAAACGCGAGGAGTTTTACAGCAAATAAGCAAACGCGAGGAGTTTTAGGGCAAACGAGTGAGAGAACGCATTGGGTTTGAGGAGAATCAGACATTAAGGGATTTGACTGCGAGTGAATACGCTCCCTCATCTCTTACCCTAAAGCCCATTGAATGAGCTAACATAAGTCCTGAGCACGAGTGAACGAGAAGGTATTGAGGGCGAATCTGTGTATCCGGAAACACGAGGAATATTGAAGAATGGGAAACGCGAGGAGTTTTACAGCAAATAAGCAAATGCGAGGAGTTTAAGCAAATGCGAGGAGTTTTAGGGCAAACGAGTGAGAGAACGCATTGGGTTTGAGGAGAATCAGACGTTAAGGGATTTGACTGCGAGTGAATACGCTCCCTCATCTCTTACCCTAAAGCCCATTGAATGAGCTAACAAGTCCTGAGCACGAGTGAACGAGAAGGTATTGAGGGCGAATCCACAAACATGAGGAATATTGAAGAATAGGAAACGCAAGGAGATTTACAGCAAATAAGCAAACGCAAGGAGTTTTAGGGAAAACAAGTGAGGGAACGCAGTGGGTTTTAGGGGAATCAGACGCGAAGGGATTTGACGACGAGCGAATACGTTCCCTCATCTCTTACCCTAAAGCCCTTTGAATGAGCTAACGTAAAGTGTTCTGAGGGCGAGTGAACGAGAAGGTGTTGAGGGCAGATCTGTGAATCAGCAATCACGAGTAATATTGAAAGATGGGAAACGCAAGGAGTTTAACAGCAAAAAAACAAACGCGAGAATATTTACAGCAAATAAGCAAACGCGAGGAGTTTTAGGGCAAACAAGTGAGGGAACGCAGTGGGTTTTAGGGGAATCGGACGTAAAGGGATTTGACGACGAGCGAATACGTTCCCTCATCTCTTTCCCTAAAGCCCATTGAATGAGTTAACGTAATCAGTTCTGAGCACGAGTGAACGAGAAGGTATTGAGAGCGAATCTGTGTATCTGGAAACACGAGGAATATTGAAGAATGGGAAACGCGAGGAGTTTTACAGCAAATAAGCAAACGCGAGGAGTTGTACAGCAAATAAGCAAATGCGAGGAGTTTTAAAGCAAATGCGAGGAGTTTTAGGGCAAACGAGTGAGAGAACGCATTGGGTTTGAGGAGAATCGGACACGAAGGGATTTGACGGTGAGCGAATACGTTCCCTCATCTCTTACCCTAAAGCCCTTTGAATGAGCTAACGTAAAGTGTTCTAAGGACGAGTGAACGAGAAGGTATTGAGAGCAAATCTGTGAATCCGCAAACACGAGGAATATTGAAGAATGGGAAACGCAAGGAGTTTTACAGCAAATAAGCAAACGCGAGGAGTTTTAGGGCAAACGAGAAGGAATGCAGTGGGTTTGAGGGGAAGCGAAAACGAAGGGATTTGACGGTGAGCAAACACATTCCCTCATCTCTTACCCTAAAGCCCATTGTTTGAGTGAACGTGGAGAATTCTGAGGGCGAATAAACAAGGCTTTCAGGAGGAATTAACAAGTAATATTGAAGGAGGAGAAACGCAGGGAGTTTCACAACAAATACAAGGAGTTTTAGGGCAAACGAGAAAGGGAACGCAATGAGTTGAGGGGAATTGAACGTTAAGGGATTTGGAACAAACTCTTTTAAAGGAGGGGAAACGCAAGAAGTTTTACAACAAATAAGCCAACGCGATGAATTTTAGGGCAAACGAGTGAGGGAACGCAGTGGGTTACAGAGGAATCGGACACGAAGGGATTTGACGACGAGCGAATACCTTCCCTCATCTCTTACCCTAAAGCCCATTGAATGAGCTAACGTAATCAGTTCTGAGCACGAGTGAAAGAAGGTATAGTGGGTGAATCTGTGAATCAGCAAACACGAGGACTATTGAAGAATGGGAAATGCAAAGAACAGTTTTAAGGTTTAAGGGCGAGTGAACGCAAAGGGTTTAAGGGCGAGTCTTCTGTCGCTCTCTCCAAGCAGAACGTCCCTGGTGAAGAAGAGGAATTAAACAGTCAGCTTAAAACAGGTCACAGACAATTATATATTTGGTCGAGCATGTAAATCCTTGGACTTATAAACCAGAAAATAGAAATGGAAAAAGCTTCCAAGCCACAGTTTGCAGTTTGTCATCTCGTCTTCTGCTCATACAAAAACTGGACATATCTTCACACTGTTGTCACACTTAGACTGGAACCGCTGTTTCAAACAAAAAATAAAACACAATCAGACTCCAAATGTCTGAGTGAGAGAGAAGAAATAGAAAGCAAATGATCTGACAAGAGTCAAAGAAATTCAGAAACTAAACTGGAGAGACGAACATGAAAGAGGAGAGAAAATTAAGCTGTGAACAACACAAGTCCAAGAAATAACAAGAGAAGACCAAGCTCAAGAGAACATGGAGGGAAAAAGAAAGGATGAGAGGTTAAAGAGACTTCAGAAAGAACTTCAGCAGAGGTAAAAAGAGATGGAGATAAGAGATGGCAAGATATGGAGTAAATGTGAGACGATTAGACAAAATGTATTCCAAAAGTTAGAGTAAAGAACGAAAGGAGAAAACAAAAAGGGGAGAAGGGATTGAGAAATGATTAAGAGTTTACAAAGAAGACAGAGATATGACGTTGAATGAGATGAGTTCGAGCTCTCCGTCTCTCTGTCTTCTCACAGTGTGTAATTTCTCATAATCTCTCGGTCCACACTCTACCTTTTCTCATCCTGTTCTCACCACCCTCCGTTCTGCCCTCTCAACCCATTCCTCTCCCTTTTTTCCTACATTTCCTCTTTTCTGCCCCACATTTTCAAGCCATGCTCTCATTTCATTCTTCCAACCAGCACTTCCATCCTTTTTCTTATCACAGTTCTCTCAGTCACTTCCCCTTCTCCCCCGCCCTCTCAAACCCTCGCTCCCCCGATATCTCTTATCGTTTTGTTGCTCCTTCAACCTTCACCTCCTCACCTCAAATGTTCTGGTTTCTTCTCTTAAACTACTCTAGGCTGCATGTCTTCTCATGCCTTCCGTTAATCTACTCCACTCACCTTAATCTTGTGCCTCATGACATACTTTCAGGGTCCTCAGAGTCTGGCATTGTAATTTCTGTTTCAGGTCATCACTATCAAAAGCCCAGATGAGTGTCAGTCAAAGATAAAAAAACAGCATTAGGGAACATTTTAGACAAAGGATATATCTTTCTATTGATGTTTGGTTTGTGATAGGACAATATTTGGCTGAGATACAACCATTTGAAAACCTGGAACCTGACGGTGCACAAAAAAATAAAAACATTGAGAAAATACCCTTTAAGGTGGTTCAAATGAAGCTCTTAGTAGGGGTGTGCGATATATATCGTCTGCAATAATATCGTAATTGTCGCTTTGACGATGTGCAATTTGACAATAAAGAGTATTTTGCAAAAACCCAACTAACACCTAAAGTTACAGTGCACGCATGCATTAGCCTGCATGGTGATGAAGGGGTTAAACAGTGCACGCGCGCATTATTTCACTGCATGATTCAGTCTATTAAAATGCATTAAGAATGATCGCAAAATTCAATATATGGGGCAGAAAATGTACTGTATATATTTACGTTTCATATCACACGATGGGTGCCATTTTTCTTAAAAAATAAGCATTAGTACTAATGTGATATTGATTTTATACAAGAGTTCAATAAACCACTTACGAAATAGCCTAGGACGCTCTCAGAAAAGATTCCAATTATTGACAAAGAGAATTTTCTGCTCTGTACACCATGAAAACAACCATTCATTTAAAGCAAACAGTCTACTGAACCGTTCGTGTCCTCGTCGATACATGGGAAGAGGTCCTGACACGATGATCGTCGTCGCTGGCGATGTGCTGCGTACCGTCTCGATCAGGCTCCTGAAGTCCCTCTTCAGTGTCTCCGTCTGCCGCAGCTTGGTGTCGTTAGCCCCCGTGTGAATCACAACAGCTGCAACGCTCTCGTCATCCTTCAGGATCGCGGGTATCTGCACAGAAACATCAAGAACACGAGCACCAGGGAGACAATGAGACAAAGCTCTAACATCTTTTTCCATTTCTCCACCAGACACATTAGGAAAGGGTTCATCCTAAGATGCACAGATCTACCTATAGCCCACTATCAATCCCACACTCATCTTGCAACAAAGTTTAATTAAATACAGTCTATAACCAGTGTCTGTCATGCACCTTGTTTTATTGCAGATGTTATGGATTATTCTATTAGAGATCTTTATATTCTTTATTTGAGACTGTTATTATTGTAATGCCACGTCGGCATGAAGACACACACACACGCAAAGATGAAAAACAGCACAGAGTTAATTACTTTTTATCCTTCCACTGCAAGAAGTGCGATGGTCACCTGATCTACGTCACTAACTCTTCAAGTCGCCCCTGTCTGGACAAAGCCCCTCCTCCTCCAGCAGCCAACGCGCCTTTTTCGTGGAGAACAAAGAAAGTCATTTATTCCATGGCTATGTTCTCAGTGTACTCAAGAAACAATATGGATATTAATGTTGTACTCTGCCTTTCATATGCTTGGTGTGATTATTTAGAATGTGGAATGCTTTAATCTGTGCCTTAACCTGTATAGGGTATCCCATGCTATTTTTCTTAATCTATAACGGATTAATGTTCTCTGTAAAGTTGTAACGTGTTTAGATTCATATAGACTGTCATGATTATTTTGAATCAATGGTACAACAGATTTGGTGATAATTATAAATGGGTAAATATGTTATAACACTTTACCAGAGGTGGAAAGTAACGAATTACATTTACTCGCGTTACTGTAATTGAGTAGCTTTTTTGTGTACTTGTACTTTTTTAAGTAATTTTTTTAATCTGTAATTTTACTTTTACTTAAGTATATTTTGTGGGAAGTATTGTACTTCGCTACATTTTAAAACACATTCGTTACTGAGTAAAAAAAAAAAAATCGCTCCGTGGAAAAACTGCAGCAAATAATGGGCAGAAGAAGAAACTGGCGCTAAAAATAACAAGAACGATGCAGACGGACAAGACAGGCGTTTTAAGGGGCCGCTCACATATCGCGTCTTTTGCGAGCTTAAGTTCGTTATTTCAAATGTAGACGCGCGGTATGCGCGCTCATAATGGAAGCGACGCAGTCGCGGTGCGACGCGCTCGTTTTTTCCAGGCGCGTCCGCGCCGCATCGAGATAAAAACATCTCAACTTTTCAGAATGCTGCAAGCGCACCGCAGGTCATGTGACGAAATTTCCTTCTTGTAACGGAGAGCGCAGCTGATGGTTGCTTAGCAACGACAAACGCCTCCGGAGCGCAACCGCCCGAGCGCTTTGGAAAAAAGGAGAAAGCAGCGCGCCTAGCATTTTCCATGCGTTTTTAGGCGCGATATGTGAACGGCCCCTAATGGTGCAGACCCAGCTGAAAACCAAACCCCGTCATATTCTGCTGAAGTTGAACTCGAAGGAAATGAAGTGAACCCCTGGCCATATATTCATGCTCTATTATGCAGTGTAAGCTGTGTTTGCCTCGGGAGACCGAACTAGCATCTTATAACATCTCGACATCGCCCTTCGCAAGCATGTAGAGGTAACGTAAGGTAAATACTTACATCACTGCATTGGTGGTTAAAACGAAGTTTTGACGGTTTAGCAAAAGGTTTTGCACAAATGAGCCAAAAAGACAGTGGTGCAGGGTGTGCAATATCATCTGAGATATAATAATTGTTGTTTTAACGGGAGTGCTTTCTTTCACTGCGTGATTCAGTCTGTTACAATGCGTTTAGAATGATCACAAAATTGAAGATATAGAAGCAGAAAATGTATATATTTATATAATTTAATATAGTAAGTCAACATCACACGAAGAATGCCGTTTTTCTCAAAAAATCCCCATGATTACATAGGCCTGTAGTTTTTCTTTTTACAACAGTTCAAAAAACAAGAAGTTAATTAAGAGACTTGCGTTTTAGACACCACATTGCCTGTTTTTGCTCTATTTCGACAACAAAAATAATTCCATACACAGTTTTGCGTCTCTGACTCTGATCAATGACGTGTTTCATTCCTGAATGAATTAACCGTTTAAATGATTCTGTTCAATCGCAATGACTCACTTATGAGTGACTTGCTGACACCTACTGGTGGTTCTAATTTAACATTTAAAGTATCTTTTGATTATTATAATTTTTTTTATTTCTAATGACTATTTAACATTTGTGACCCTGGCCTGGAGCACAAAACCTTAAGTCTTAAGTCGCTGGGGTATATTTGTAGCAATAGCCAACAATACATTGTATGGGTTAAAATTATACATTTTTCTTTTATGCCAAAAATCATTAGCATATTCAGTAAAGATCATGTTCCATTAATATATTCTGTAAATATCCTACTGTAAATATATCAAAACTAAGAGCTTAATTTGAACAACTTTAAAGGAGATTTTCTCAATATTTTGATTTTTTTTTGCACCCTCAGATTCCAGATTTTCAAATATTGTCCGATCATAACAAACCATACATCAATGGAAATATGATTTTTTTCAGCTTTCAGATGATGTATAAATCGCAATTTAGGAAAATGGACCCTTATGGTTTTGTGGTTCAGGGTCACATTTTATGTCTTATTTATCAAAACATTATTTCTGCATTTGTAACTGCAGGCTAAATGCATTCATGTCAGTGTAAATACATCTATAACACTTCAGATGAAGCTTCTGCATTTCCTCTGCATTGCAAAGATTAATTTTGTTGATACTGATTTAATTTGCCTGGTATTAGCCCAAATGTCTTATTATTATTCTAAATAATTGATTCCTTTAATTAAAAACACCTAGTTTGAGATTTATAGGCCCATATCCCAGGTGTGTCAAACTCAGTTCCTGGAGGGCCACAGCCCTAAAGAGTTTAGTTCCAACCCTGCTCCAACACACATACCATGTAGTTTTCAAATAAGCCTAAATGATTAGTTTAGCTGTATCAGATGTGTTTAATTAGGGTAATATCTACACTGTGTAGGGCTGTGGCCCTCCAGGTACTGAGTTTGACACCTTTGGTCTCCCATTGTTTCCTCCCTCCCATTGTTAAAATGTAACTAAGTACTTTTTACTCTGAGTAAATTTTAAATGAGCTACTTTTTACTTTTACTTGAGTATATTTTTAGACTGGTACTTTTACTTGTACTTAAGTAAAATTTCAGTAATGTAATGGTACTTTTACTTGAGTAGAATATTTTTGTACTCTTTCCACCTCTGCACTTTACATAAGTATTAAAAACGTATTTTTCGTCACATGGAAGTTTCAAAATGGTATGCCCCAAAGACATGGGTGGGGCTCCGCCCCACAAGAACAATCTGATTGGGACAGCTGCCGGGGGCGTATCCAAACTAGTGCTGCTTAAAATAACACCGTTTGGATCTTTCTCTTTCCTCCTCGCTCTTCAACATGCTCGCTCGCGGACGACCCGGAAGCTTCGGTCGCGCTGAACCCCCGCCTTAACATCAGGCTGAGAAAACGAGCTATGCGAATTCAAGACTTCGTAACAGCCGTAACACCTCAAAGCCAGCAGACCAACAGCGCTTTCCATCTCAACACAGAACCAGGCAACCGCCGATCGCAAGAGGCCTTCCCCAGTGACGTCACGCAGCAGCAACAAAGCCTATGAAAATTCCCTTAGCAACACGTGGTATCCGAAACTCGAGCATCGGAGATTTCCATGAAAACACGAAGTAACCATGTGGAACGAAACAAGAGTTTCGGCCTGCTGAATGAACAAGTATTCAAACTAAATTTCTATCCTAACTGAACGGTGAATTGATCTGTACGCAGAAAAGAGCACAGTTCTATTTCGTGATCTTCCTTGTGGCTTCAGTTATGAAATATCAAAGAGTGCTATTTTACACTTTATTCTAACATTACTCGCAAGACCCCAGAATGTGTGTGTTTGTGTTGTCATTGAGTTAGTCCATGTATCATAGAATAGCAGTTAGTAAATAAACCTTGTTTCATGTATAAAGAATTATGTCTTGGAAGTTGATTTTCTAGTTCAATATTATTGCCAAAAGATCGCGTTACCTCGCTCAAATGGTATAAAACCCTTTATTTTGTTTATCGTTGGCCACGAAAGCAAAATATCCTAAATTGTTAAAGATATACTGATGTTAAAGATCGCTGGACGAATCGTTAATACAGTATAAATCATAAGTCAAAGATTAATATTACTTTAATCATGCAATATTTTATCTGTAAGCTAATGATTCCCCCAAAAGCTAAATAATAGCTATAGTTTCATTACATTATGTAGAGACTGTTATGTTGTGAATGAAGTCAACTCACCTAGATGTTTTCATCAGTTAATACGTTAAAGTGTGTCCTTATGTTATATAAAATATATTATTTAAAGTTTATTACAGGCTCAGTGAATTTTCTTTCACTAGTAGTGTACTGGGATGAGTTAACGTAATCAGTTCTGAGCACGAGTGAACGAGAAGGTATTGAGAGCGAATCTGTGTATCCGGAAACACAAGGAATATTGAAGAATGGGAAACGCGAGGAGTTTTACAGCAAATAAGCAAACGCGAGGAGTTTTACAGCAAATAAGCAAATGCGAGGAGTTTTAGGGCAAACGAGTGAGAGAACGCATTGGGTTTGAGGAGAATCATACGTGAAGGGATTTGACGGCGAATGAATACGCTCCCTCATCTCTTACCCTAAAGCCCTTTGAATGAGCTAACGTAAAGTGTTCTGAGGACGAGTGAACGAGAAGGTATTGAGAGCAAATCTGTGAATCCGCAAACACGAGGAATATTGAAGAATGGGAAACGCAAGGAATTTTACAGCAAATAAGCAAACGCGAGGAGTTTTAGGGCAAACGAGTGAGGGAATGCATTGGGTTTGAGGGGAATCAGACGCGAAGGGATTTGACGGCAAGCAAACGCATTCCCTCATCTCTTACCCTAAAGCCCATTGTTTGAGTGAACTTGGAGAATTCTGAGGGCGAGTTAACAAGGCTTTCAGGGGGAATCAACACAAGGAATATTGAAGGAGGGGAAATGCAGGGAGGTTTACAGCAAAAACAAGGAGTTTTAAGGCAAACGAGAAAGGGAACGCAATGAGTTGAGGGGAATTGAACGTTAAGAGATTTGGAACAAACTCTTTTAAAAGCGGGGAAACACAATAAGTTTTACAGTAAAAAAAGCAAACACAAGGAGTTTTAGGGCAAACGATTGAGAGAACGCATTGGGTTTGAGGAGAATCAGACGTGAAGGGATTTGACTGCGAGTGAATACGCTCCCTCATCTCTTACCCTAAAGCCCATTGAATGAGCTAACATAAGTCCTGAGCACGAGTGAACGAGAAGTTATTGAGGGCGAATCTGTGAATCCGCAAACATGAGGAATATTGAAGAATGGGAAACGCAAGGAGTTTTACAGCAAATAAGCAAACGCGAGGAGTTTTAGGGCAAACAAGTGAGGGAACGCAGTGGGTTTTAGGGGAATCAGACGCGAAGGGATTTGACGACGAGCGAATACGTTCCTCATCTCTTTCCCTAAAGCCCATTGAATGAGTTAACGTAATCAGTTCTGAGCACGAGTGAACGAGAAGGTATTGAGAGCGAATCTGTGTATCCGGAAACACAAGGAATATTGAAGAATGGGAAACGCGAGGAGTTTTACAGCAAATAAGCAAACGCGAGGAGTTTTGCAGCAAATAAGCAAATGCGAGGAGTTTTAGGGCAAACGAGTGAGAGAATGCATTGGGTTTGAGGAGAATCAGACGTGAAGGGATTTGACGGCGAGTGAATACTTTCCCTCATCTCTTACCCTAAACCCTTTGAATGAGCTAACGTAAAGTCTTCTGAGGGCGAGTGAACAAGAAGGTGTTGAGAACGAATCTGTGAATCTGCAAACACGAGGAATATTGAAGAAAGGGAAACGCAATGAGATTTAGGGCAAAAAAGTGAGGGAATGCAGTGGGTTTTAGGGAAATCGGACGTAAAGGGATTTGACGACGAGCGAATACATTCCCTCATCTCTTACCCTAAAGCCCATTGAATGAGCTATCATATGTCCTGAGCACGAGTGAACAAAAAGGTATTGAGAGCGAATCTGTGAATCCGCAAACACGAGGAATATTGAAGAATGGAAAACGCAAGGAGTTTTACAGCAAATAAGCAAACGCGAGGAGATTTAGGGCAAACGAGTGAGGGAATGCATTGGGTTTGAGAATCGGACGCGAAGGGATTTGACAGCAAGCAAACTCATTCCCTCATCTCTTACCCTAAAGCCCATTGTTTGCGTGAACTTGGATAATTCTGAGGGCGAGTGAACAAGGCTTTCAGGGGGAATCAACACAAGGAATATTGAAGGAGGGGAAACGCAAGCAGTTTTACAGCAAATAAGCAAACGCAGGGAGTTTTACAGCAAATACAAGGAGTTTTAAGGCAAACAAGTGAGGGAACGCCGTGGGTTAAAGGGGATTTGGACGTGAAGGGATTTGACGGTGAGCAAACACATTCCCTCATCTCTTACCCTAAAGCCCATTGAATGAGCTATCATATGTCCTGAGCACGAGTGAACGAGAAGGTATTGAGGGCGAATCAGCAAACACAAGTAATATTTAAGGATGGGAAATGCAAGGAGTTTAACAGCAAATACAAGGAGTTTTAGGGCAAACAAGAAAGGGAACGCAATGAGTTGAGGGGAATTGAACGTTAAGGGATTTGGAACAAACTCTTTTAAAGGCGGGGAAACGCAAGGAGTTTTACAGCAAATAAGCAAACGCGAGGAGTTTTAGGGCATACAATTGAGGGAACGCAGTGAGTTTTAGGGGAATCGGACGTAAAGGGATTTGACTACGAGCGAATACGTTCCCTCATCTCTTTCCCTAAAGCCCATTGAATGAGTTAATTTCTGAGCACTAGTGAACGAGAAGGTATTGAGAGCGAATCTGTGTATCCGGAAACACGAGGAATATTGAAGAATGGGAAACGCGAGGAGTTTTACATCAAATAAGCAAATGCGAGGAGTTTTAAAGCAAATGCGAGGAGTTTTAGGGCAAACGAGTGAGAGAATGCATTGGGTTTGAGGAGAATCGGACATGAAGGGATTTGACGGTGAGCGAATACGTTCCCTCATCTCTTACCCTAAAGCCCTTTGAATGAGCTAACGTAAAGTGTTCTAAGGACGAGTGAATGAGAAGGTATTGAGAGCAAATCTGTGAATCCGCAAACACGAGGAATATTGAAGAATGGGAAACGCAAGAAGTTTTACAGCAAATAAGCAAACGCGAGGAGTTTTAGGGCAAACAAGTGAGGGAACGCAGTGGGTTTTATGGGAATCAGACGCGAAGGGATTTGACGACGAGCGAATACGTTCCCTCATCTCTTACCCTAAAGCCCTTTGAATGAGCTAACGTAAAGTGTTCTGAGGGCGAGTGAACGAGAAGGTGTTGAGGGCAGATCTGTGAATCAGCAATCATGAGTAATATTGAAAGATGGGAAACGCAAGGAGTTTAACAGCAAATAAGCAAAAGCGAGGAGTTTTAAAGCAAATGCGAGGAGTTTTAGGGCAAACGAGTGAGAGAACGCATTGGGTTTGAGGAGAATCAGACGTTAAGGGATTTGACTGCGAGTGAATACGCTCCCTCATCTCTTACCCTAAAGCCCTTTGAATGAGCTAACGTAAAGTGTTCTGAGGGCGAGTGAACGAGAAGGTGTTGAGGGTAGATCTGTGAATCAGCAATCACGAGTAATATTGAAAGATGGGAAACGCAAGGAGTTTAACAGCAAAAAAGCAAACGCGAGAATATTTACAGCAAATAAGCAAACGCGAGGAGTTTTAGGGCAAACAAGTGAGGAAACGCAGTGGGTTTTAGGGGAATCGGACGTAAAGGGATTTGACGACGAGCGAATACGTTCCCTCATCTCTTTCCCTAAAGCCCATTGAATGAGTTAACGTAATCAGTTCTGAGCACGAGTGAACGAGAAGGTATTGAGAGCGAATCTGTGTATCCGGAAACACGAGGAATATTGAAGAATGGGAAACGCGAGGAGTTTTACAGCAAATAAGCAAACGCGAGGAGTTTTAGGGCAAACGAGTGAGAGAACGCATTGGGTTTGAGGAGAATCAGACATTAAGGGATTTGACTGCGAGTGAATACGCTCCCTCATCTCTTACCCTAAAGCCCATTGAATGAGCTAACATAAGTCCTGAGCACGAGTGAACGAGAAGGTATTGAGGGCGAATCTGTGTATCCGGAAACACGAGGAATATTGAAGAATGGGAAACGCGAGGAGTTTTACAGCAAATAAGCAAATGCGAGGAGTTTAAGCAAATGCGAGGAGTTTTAGGGCAAACGAGTGAGAGAACGCATTGGGTTTGAGGAGAATCAGACGTTAAGGGATTTGACTGCGAGTGAATACGCTCCCTCATCTCTTACCCTAAAGCCCATTGAATGAGCTAACAAGTCCTGAGCACGAGTGAACGAGAAGGTATTGAGGGCGAATCCACAAACATGAGGAATATTGAAGAATAGGAAACGCAAGGAGATTTACAGCAAATAAGCAAACGCAAGGAGTTTTAGGGAAAACAAGTGAGGGAACGCAGTGGGTTTTAGGGGAATCAGACGCGAAGGGATTTGACGACGAGCGAATACGTTCCCTCATCTCTTACCCTAAAGCCCTTTGAATGAGCTAACGTAAAGTGTTCTGAGGGCGAGTGAACGAGAAGGTGTTGAGGGCAGATCTGTGAATCAGCAATCACGAGTAATATTGAAAGATGGGAAACGCAAGGAGTTTAACAGCAAAAAAACAAACGCGAGAATATTTACAGCAAATAAGCAAACGCGAGGAGTTTTAGGGCAAACAAGTGAGGGAACGCAGTGGGTTTTAGGGGAATCGGACGTAAAGGGATTTGACGACGAGCGAATACGTTCCCTCATCTCTTTCCCTAAAGCCCATTGAATGAGTTAACGTAATCAGTTCTGAGCACGAGTGAACGAGAAGGTATTGAGAGCGAATCTGTGTATCTGGAAACACGAGGAATATTGAAGAATGGGAAACGCGAGGAGTTTTACAGCAAATAAGCAAACGCGAGGAGTTGTACAGCAAATAAGCAAATGCGAGGAGTTTTAAAGCAAATGCGAGGAGTTTTAGGGCAAACGAGTGAGAGAACGCATTGGGTTTGAGGAGAATCGGACACGAAGGGATTTGACGGTGAGCGAATACGTTCCCTCATCTCTTACCCTAAAGCCCTTTGAATGAGCTAACGTAAAGTGTTCTAAGGACGAGTGAACGAGAAGGTATTGAGAGCAAATCTGTGAATCCGCAAACACGAGGAATATTGAAGAATGGGAAACGCAAGGAGTTTTACAGCAAATAAGCAAACGCGAGGAGTTTTAGGGCAAACGAGTGAAGGAATGCAGTGGGTTTGAGGGGAAGCGAAAACGAAGGGATTTGACGGTGAGCAAACACATTCCCTCATCTCTTACCCTAAAGCCCATTGTTTGAGTGAACGTGGAGAATTCTGAGGGCGAATAAACAAGGCTTTCAGGAGGAATTAACTAGTAATATTGAAGGAGGAGAAACGCAGGGAGTTTCACAACAAATACAAGGAGTTTTAGGGCAAACGAGAAAGGGAACGCAATGAGTTGAGGGGAATTGAACGTTAAGGGATTTGGAACAAACTCTTTTAAAGGAGGGGAAACGCAAGAAGTTTTACAACAAATAAGCCAACGCGATGAATTTTAGGGCAAACGAGTGAGGGAACGCAGTGGGTTACAGAGGAATCGGACACGAAGGGATTTGACGACGAGCGAATACCTTCCCTCATCTCTTACCCTAAAGCCCATTGAATGAGCTAACGTAATCAGTTCTGAGCACGAGTGAAAGAAGGTATAGTGGGTGAATCTGTGAATCAGCAAACACGAGGACTATTGAAGAATGGGAAATGCAAAGAACAGTTTTAAGGTTTAAGGGCGAGTGAACGCAAAGGGTTTAAGGGCGAGTCTTCTGTCGCTCTCTCCAAGCAGAACGTCCCTGGTGAAGAAGAGGAATTAAACAGTCAGCTTAAAACAGGTCACAGACAATTATATATTTGGTCGAGCATGTAAATCCTTGGACTTATAAACCAGAAAATAGAAATGGAAAAAGCTTCCAAGCCACAGTTTGCAGTTTGTCATCTCGTCTTCTGCTCATACAAAAACTGGACATATCTTCACACTGTTGTCACACTTAGACTGGAACCGCTGTTTCAAACAAAAAATAAAACACAATCAGACTCCAAATGTCTGAGTGAGAGAGAAGAAATAGAAAGCAAATGATCTGACAAGAGTCAAAGAAATTCAGAAACTAAACTGGAGAGACGAACATGAAAGAGGAGAGAAAATTAAGCTGTGAACAACACAAGTCCAAGAAATAACAAGAGAAGACCAAGCTCAAGAGAACATGGAGGGAAAAAGAAAGGATGAGAGGTTAAAGAGACTTCAGAAAGAACTTCAGCAGAGGTAAAAAGAGATGGAGATAAGAGATGGCAAGATATGGAGTAAATGTGAGACGATTAGACAAAATGTATTCCAAAAGTTAGAGTAAAGAACGAAAGGAGAAAACAAAAAGGGGAGAAGGGATTGAGAAATGATTAAGAGTTTACAAAGAAGACAGAGATATGACGTTGAATGAGATGAGTTCGAGCTCTCCGTCTCTCTGTCTTCTCACAGTGTGTAATTTCTCATAATCTCTCGGTCCACACTCTACCTTTTCTCATCCTGTTCTCACCACCCTCCGTTCTGCCCTCTCAACCCATTCCTCTCCCTTTTTTCCTACATTTCCTCTTTTCTGCCCCACATTTTCAAGCCATGCTCTCATTTCATTCTTCCAACCAGCACTTCCATCCTTTTTCTTATCACAGTTCTCTCAGTCACTTCCCCTTCTCCCCCGCCCTCTCAAACCCTCGCTCCCCCGATATCTCTTATCGTTTTGTTGCTCCTTCAACCTTCACCTCCTCACCTCAAATGTTCTGGTTTCTTCTCTTAAACTACTCTAGGCTGCATGTCTTCTCATGCCTTCCGTTAATCTACTCCACTCACCTTAATCTTGTGCCTCATGACATACTTTCAGGGTCCTCAGAGTCTGGCATTGTAATTTCTGTTTCAGGTCATCACTATCAAAAGCCCAGATGAGTGTCAGTCAAAGATAAAAAAACAGCATTAGGGAACATTTTAGACAAAGGATATATCTTTCTATTGATGTTTGGTTTGTGATAGGACAATATTTGGCTGAGATACAACCATTTGAAAACCTGGAACCTGACGGTGCACAAAAAAATAAAAACATTGAGAAAATACCCTTTAAGGTGGTTCAAATGAAGCTCTTAGTAGGGGTGTGCGATATATATCGTCTGCAATAATATCGTAATTGTCGCTTTGACGATGTGCAATTTGACAATAAAGAGTATTTTGCAAAAACCCAACTAACACCTAAAGTTACAGTGCACGCATGCATTAGCCTGCATGGTGATGAAGGGGTTAAACAGTGCACGCGCGCATTATTTCACTGCATGATTCAGTCTATTAAAATGCATTAAGAATGATCGCAAAATTCAATATATGGGGCAGAAAATGTACTGTATATATTTACGTTTCATATCACACGATGGGTGCCATTTTTCTTAAAAAATAAGCATTAGTACTAATGTGATATTGATTTTATACAAGAGTTCAATAAACCACTTTATATTAAGAGACTTACGTTTTAGACAACATATTGCCTGTTTTTGCTGCATTTCGCAGACACAAAACAATCCCAAACAGCTACAGCGATGTTTTGCGCCTCAGTGATTCGTTCATGAATGAATCATTCGTTTAAATTATTCCGTTCAGTCGCAACGACTCACTTGTTAACAGTGACGTGTTGCCACCTGCTGGCGGTTTAATTTCACATTTAAAGTCTATTTTCATTTTTAAAATAATTTAAATATCGGTATTGAATGTTTCATGTTTAAAAAGGTCAAAAAAAGTATGCATTTGTAACTGGTTAAAGGACTCCATGTCCCTATGAGCTGCATTAAACAGTGTGAATATATCTAAATGCCACTTCAGATGCAACTTCTGCAAAGATTCATTTTGATGATACTGCTTTTATTTTTTGTTTTTATCTTAATTGACTGGTTAAAATGTAACAATTTGACTCAAAAGATGTATAATTTTCAAAACAAAACTGCTTTATTAAAAGGCAAAAATCTAATTTAAACTTAAATGAAAAGATTAATTAATGAGTCAAGATGGCGCCGAGGATGGCAGCCGTGTTGCGAGCTCCGGGAAAACTGCAGTTTTTCGTATGTTTTATTTGTTTTTTTGTTGTTTTACGTGTTAGATGTTGTTAGTATAACTGTCTACGATAGAGACACGCTTTTGAACATTGGTTCCTCCGTCGCGCAACGCAAACCGGACTTTGAGTTTCTGAACGCCGGTGGAGTGTTCAAAGACACCGCATCAGAGCCCTTTGTGTGGGTTGCGAAAGCGAGGAGACGCCGCCGACGCCGAAAACGAGCTGGCGTTCTCGTCAGACTGAGACGCCGCGCTTTCCGACCTCCTCTTCCAACCATTTTACTGGCCAACGTTCAGTCACTGGATAACAAACTCTGTGAACTGCGGGCGCGGATCTCATACCAACGAGAAACAAGGGACTGCTGTGTTATTTGCCTCACAGAAACCTGGATGTCTGCTATTGTTCCAGACTCAGCCATCGAGCTCACGGGCTTCTCCGTGCACCGCTCGGACAGAACGGAAGAGCTCACAGGGAAAAGCAGAGGCGGGGGTGTTTGCTTCTACATCAACAACTCATGGTGTAATGAAAGGAACATACACTCCATTAAATCCTTCTGATCCCCTGATCTGGAATTTCATACGCTTCTGTGTCGACCGTTCTGGCTACCGAGGGAATTTACAGCGATCATAATCACGGCTGTTTATATCCCCCCCCAAGCCAACACAGACCAGGCACTCAGGGAACTGTACAGGAATATAAGTGAGCAAGAAACCACGCACCCAGATGCAGCTTTTGTTATCACAGGGGACTTTAATAAAGCCAACTTCAAAACAATAGCTCCAAAATACTTTCAACACGTCACCATCAACACGCGTGGAGATCGCACACTCGACCATTGTTACACCCCCTTCCGGGACGCATACAAGTCCCTCCCCCGCCCACCTTTCGGCAAATCGGATCACTCTTCCGTTCTGCTCCTGCCTGCTTATAGGCAGAAACTGAAACGTGAAGCACCCGCTCTCAGGACAGTTCATTGTTGGTCAGACCAATCGGATGCTATACTACAGGACTGTTTTGATCACGTGGACTGGGACATGTTCCGGGCAGCGTCTGATGACGACATAGAGGCGTATTCAGATACGGTCACGTGTTTCATCAGGAAGTGTATAGACGATGTAGTTCCGACCAAAACAATCCGGATCTACCCCAACCAAAAACCGTGGATTAACAGCGATGTTCGATCAGCCTTGTCAGCACGGACATCTGCCTTTAAATCCGGAAACACTGACGATCGGAAACAAGCCAGTTACGATCTCAGGAGATCCATCAAAGCAGCCAAACGAACATATAAAAACAAAGTTGAAGAACACTTCAACAACAATAACCCAAGAAGCATGTGGCAGGGCATTAACAACATCACAGGCTTTAAAGGGAGTAAACCAGCTACTGTGAACATCGCCGCCTCTCTACCGGACGAGCTCAACACCTTTTATGCTCGGTTCGAGGCTGATAACACCGCACACACAGAGAGCGCTCACACGGCTGCTGCAGAAGAGGTCAGTCCACTCACCCTTTCTGTCGCGGATGTAACTCGATCCTTTAAACAGCTTTCCTGTAGCTCAACTGGTAGAGCATGGCGTTAGCAACGCCAAGATCATGGGTTCGATTCCCAGGGTAAGCAAGATCTGATAAAATGAAGAAACTGTATCTTGAATGCAATGTAAGTCGCTTTGGATAAAAGCGTCTGCTAAATGCATAAATGTAAATGTAAACGGGTGAACATCCGTAAAGCCGTGGGCCCTGATGGCATACCAGGCCGTGTGCTCAAAGCATGCGCTTTCCAGCTAGCCGGGGTTTTTACAGATATTTTCAATCTGTCCCTCTCTCTGTCTGTGCTTCCCTCATGCTTCAAAAAATCCATCATTGTGCCCATACCAAAGAAAAATAAAATCACATGCTTGAATGACTGGAGGCCCGTTGCTCTGACCCCCATCTTCAGCAAGTGTTTTGAGAAGCTTGTCAAGAGACTACATCTGCTCTGTGCTGCCTGCTTCACTGGACCCACTACAATTTGCATACCGCAGTAACCGTTCCACAGACGATGCTATTGCCTTCACCCTGCACACTGCTCTCTCCTACCTGGAAAATAAGAACACCTATGTGAGGATGCTGTTCGTGGATTATAGTTCAGCATTTAACACTATAGTGCCTGCCACACTGGTTGCGAAGCTCCAGACTCTAGGACTGAACAGATCTCTGTGCAGCTGGATCCTGGACTTCCTGACAGGCAGAAGTCAGGTGGTCAGAATGGGCAACAACACATCATCTCCCCTGATCCTCAACACTGGTGCACCGCAGGGCTGCGTCCTCAGCCCACTCCTGTACTCCCTGTACACACACGACTGTACAGCTACACACAGCTCCAATGTCATCGTCAAATTTGCTGATGACACAACGGTGATAGGCCTGATCACCGACAACGATGAGACGGCCTACAGAGAGGAGGTGAGTACCCTGACTAAATGGTGTCAGGAGAACCACCTCTCACTCAACATCGACAAGACCAAGGAGCTGGTGGTGGATTACAGGAGACAGAGCAGAGAACACACACCCATCACCATCGACAAGACACCTGTGGAACGGGTGACCAGCTTTAAGTTCCTCAGCGTTCACATCACTGAGGATCTCACATGGTCTGCTCACACAGATGCAGTGCTGAAGAAGGCACATCAGCGTCTCTTCTTCCTGAGACGGCTGAGGAAGTTTGGAACGAGCCCCAGAATCCTCAGGTCCTTCTACACCTGCACTGTGGAGAGCATCCTGACCGGCTGTATCACCGCCTGGTATGGAAACAGCACCGCTGGCAACCGCAGGGCTCTGCAAAGGGTCGTGCGAACTGCCCGCCACATTGTTGGAGGTGAGCTTCCCTCCCTCCAGGATATCTACACCAGGCGGTGTACAAGGAAAGCCCGGAGGATTATCAAAGACTCCAGCCACCCGTCCCACAGACTGCTCTCTGCTGCCCTCAGGGCGACGTTTCCGCAGCATCCGATCCCGCACTAGCCGACTGAGGGACAGCTTTTTCCCTCAGGCTATCAGGCTAATGAACAGTCACAAATAACTCACCTACATCACACTCCCACTCACACAACATGCCATGCACTGCACTTTAACACCGTTCAACTGGACTACACGCACACACTGCACTAACACAACCTATCTGCTATCACTGGACACCATACGATGCACATCCACGACACTGCATATGAATAATCTGTTGCACCTTTGCACATCTATCTGCTGCTCAACCAATCTGCTGTTAATTTATAATCTGTTGCACCTCACATTATTACTATGTATAGACCACATTATGTATAGATACTGTACATAATGTAGATGTGCCCATACGGTGTATAATGTGTCGTTGATAATTGAGTATGTCTCTATAGTACACTAAGCGTACTGAGTATATGTATGTGTATTTTGCACATTGTCTTCTGTACAGTCTGTAA
The DNA here is from genome assembly GCA_027422435.1 of Schizopygopsis pylzovi. Classification (NCBI taxonomy): domain Eukaryota; kingdom Metazoa; phylum Chordata; class Actinopteri; order Cypriniformes; family Cyprinidae; genus Schizopygopsis; species Schizopygopsis pylzovi. The sequence continues at coordinate 73,453 of JAPDDL010001051.1, forward strand.
ATATGTACTGTCCATATGTAAATTGCTGTTGTTTTTTTTGCACTGTCTGTCCATATGTAAATTGCTGTTGTTTTTTTTGCACTGTCTGGAGCACTGTAAATGCTCCAGTGCAGTTTTTTTGCACTGTCTGTCCATATGTAAATTGTTTGTTGTTTTTTTGCACTGTCTGTCCATAGGTAAATTGTTTGTTGTTTTTTTGCACTGTCTGTCCATAGGTAAATTGTTTGTTGTTTTTTTGCACTGTCTGTCCATAGGTAAATTGTCTGTTGTTTTTTGCACTGTCTGGAGCACGCTCATAAGAATTTCACTCACCAAGGCACTTGTGCTGTGGTGATGTGACAATAAAAGTGATTTGATTTTGATTTGATTTAAATGAAAAGATTAATTAATCACTGATGTAAACTAAGCACAGAGAATATGAAAAATATCAAAAACTGCAGCTGTGCACGGTATTCAGATATCAGCACAATAACACACTCGGCAAAATATCGTCTAATTATCGTTATCGAAAGAATAGAAATATCATTTTTTCTCAATAATCGCACACCCCTAGCTCTTAGCAATGCAATTTACTAATAAAAAAAATAAATTTACATATCTTTACTTATTATCCCGATGACACACCAAATTGCACTCCACGATTTGTTCTCAAGCACAAATTTATGCAAACGCATGCTTGGTGAATAAGACCATTGTTATTAACACTTCACAATCTTCCTCACCTTCAAGTTGTGCTGACGCTTTCCATCGGTCTTCAGATGATGACGTGAAGTGACCAAGTGAGCAGAAGGATCGGGAGGAGAGTTTGAGACTGATAGAATGGAGCGGAATTAGATGAATAAGTGATGAGAGAGCATCCACTCTGCTCACCACCCAAACTTCTCTTCCCGGTTCCTTAATACCCTTCCCTTACTCCTTACTCATCCAACCTCTCTCTTCTGTCTCTCCCACCGAGCAGGACGCCTGCTGGAGAAGAGGAACAGTCGGCTTAATGCTTGCTTGAAATTATACATATTGAAAAGTGCCCTGAAAAAAGCCATTTCACTCAGAAATATATCACAGCATTGGAGTAAACTCCGTTGCAGCAGCTAACATTTCACATTTAGTGTTGTCAAAAATATCGATAAATATCGATACTGAAATATCTGAACGGTACCAATACTAATTTTCCGAAGTATAGATACACCGATCCTAGCCGAGCTGTCACTTTCACTTCTCTCCAAAGGCGCGTTGACAAACACCACATGTGACCGCAGTGCCTGTCTCGTGTCTCATCTCATTCGCTCTGGTTAAATAGCAAAAGAAGTGAATATAAAGATGGCGAGTGCGGCGCCTCCGCAACCAGCTTTGGTTGATAAAGAACACAGCAGGAGTGCTATCTGGAAATATTTTGGATATGAAGCAAATGAACATGGAAAGCCGAAGGACACAAGCAAGCCAATATGCAAGAGTTGCTACAGAGCAGTGCTAACAAAAGGCGCTAACACCTCTAATATAGGCGGTTTCAACGGCAACAACATAAACGTACTGCGCGTGTTTGTGGCCCCAACTTAACTTCCGGTAGACGTCCAAATAGAATCAATAACAACAGCTAAGTCCCTCTGGAGTAGATAATTTTTTTATGACAAGCAAAATATGTTTGCTTCGTAAATCAGACGGACTGAGATGCAGCAATAACTACTTGGACGGACTTAAAAAAAATGCAAATTCACTCTCTGCCAGCGGGAGAAATAACGTAATGTTAACATTAGAGGTTTGCGCCATTAACATTAACAGCCCGATATACAAACACAGACCAGAAGTTACCTTCGGTCCAGGCGCGTGCGCTCGATGAAACTGTCTATAGCAAAGCACCTGAAAGACAGACACCCGGATCTACAGTATATAAAGAATTTCGAGAGGTTGGTAACTGTTCTTATTCTAACATTACTCATACATTAACCAAGATGGCCTAGTATTGTTGCTGATATGAGTGTTGTCTCGTTTTTTCGCCATAATTCTTAAAGTTAATATAATCTGACTGAAGAATCTTTAAATACTTTAACTGTGGTCAAATGTAAATTAACTTGAGCTTATTTAACTTCATTCAAAAAATGATTACTTCAATTCTGCAATTTGTCTTCATGTCTATCCAGTGAGCATTGTTTTCGCGTGTGATGCACGCACGTTTGCGTGTGTGTATCGGTGATATGTGAATCCGGCATTAAAATCTGTTCTTCAAATAATGTTATGTATTAACCAGCATTTATGAATGATGAGCAATGCATTTGCTACAGTATATTTTAATCTTTGATAACAGTAGGTAATAATACAACGGATAATGTTCGTACTGGTCCAATGAAAATAAATATTAACAGATAGAACTTTGGATTTTAATTGGTACATTTATTAGTAAATGTTAGTTTAAATTAAGATTAATAAATGTTTTGGAAGTATTTTTCATTGTTTATTCATGTTAACTAACATATATTACCATTAACTTAAGTTCTAAGATTAGTTAGTTCAGTTCATTTTAAAAGTGTGGTTTAAAAATAAAAATAAAATGTTTATTAAAGTTTGGCTTTTTCTTGTAGCACCAGAAAGATGATGAGACTCGACCTGCAATGAAAACAACACTCACAACCTACACTAGACACTACACCTTGAACAAGTGCACTACCTCAAGACATTTTTGTTTATGTAAAATATACCTCATAGTCATGTTCTAGACTTGATATATTTATCTTTAAATTAAAAATTACCCCCTTAATGTTGTGGCAGTTTTTTTACTCTGTGGTATCAAAAATCAATATTTTTCAAGGTATCGTATCAAAGTTAGAAATTCCAGTATCGTGACAACACTATTCACATTAGTTCTAGATAGTTTACAAAGGAGTTTCAAATTATTAATAAAAAATTTCACATTATGTATAAGTTATATAAGCAACATGTAGGAAGGGACACACACACACACGGACACACACGGACACACACGGACACGGACACACGATAAAGCTAGTGTTAAAGAGTCAAGTTTCCTTTTTTGTACTTAATCATGTTCAAAATAAAACATTTAATACGAGGCCTTGAACACGAGAAGCTTATATTAAAACCATTAAGACATTTAATAAAAACATAATTTGAATGTGTAAAGATCTCAATTAAAAAAACAGTGCAACTCATCAACTTACAACATTTCTGCATAAAGACCTCCATCATCTCTTAAATATGAATGTTCTATTAAGTGATAGAAAGAGTGAGCAGGGCACGTGCATGTCATTATGTATTCGTTTGAAATGCACGTGGTGGAGGGAGCAATCTAATTACCTCATTATCATCAGCTGGCGTGTTCAACACAGCACAGAGTGTCTCAGCAGATTCGCCTAACAAATACACATTTTATATTTTAACAAGTTTCATATTAATATTATTTTTTTATAGATTATCATTTAAATTTTTTTAACAAAAATGTATGTTATGCTATTAACAATAAAAAGGCATTAATGACATTAAAACAGCGAATCTGCTGATGTTGAACACGCCAGCTGATGAGGAAATAATGATAATAATCACTTCCAGTTGGACTTTGTCCAATAACCCAACGGTACGTGTACCGATCCATCCCTATAACACATTATAATGCGTTAGCATTTATACTAATCCAAATATTAAAGGTTTAATTAAATTTTGCACATGAGTGTAAGGACTGAGAGTTAACATTGACAGATTTAATTCAAGAGATTGTTTGATTTATTTTAATTGTTTTAATGGCAGTACACCGACACAAATAAATGACTTTGACAATGACCATTATTTTTATACAATAAATTAAAACAAAGAACCAGATGAGAACCAGCAGCTGTAATTTATCAGGGCACTTTGGAAGGTGTAGTTCATTTTTTCACAGCAGACCCTTCGAGTACTAAACACAAACACAGTAAACCATCCGGCAATCACACGATTATTCTAACACAACTAGAGAGGGAAAAGTTGACCACGCACTGTGCTTTTATACCCGTGCCGTGGGGCATCATGGGAAATGGGAGAAACCAAGTGTGTGTGGCAGGAGGGGAACTTTTTATTTAAACGACTTTACAATGCATAAATATTAATAAAAGGCTGTTAATAAAGTTATCATGATATAAAGTGTATAGGTTTAATTTAATTCCTGTTTACTGCCTGCTTGTAAATATATATTTTTTTTTCGAAAACAAATATTCTGTGATGAAGTAATCTGTATGAAAGCAACACGATGTTCATACTCGGTTCACAAATAGATAATATAGCGTGCTAAACAACAATTCATTTCTCAGATATAAAATATCATTTTATAGTACAAAGCATGCTTGAGTCTATGGCTACAGAATAATATCAGGCTATATGACTACAAAATCATGATTGGGTTTCCCCTAAACTATAATTCCTGACTACAATGTTTGAAATAGAGTTTATTAATTTTAGTTAAATGGGCGATGATGTTTTCATGCTCTATATAAAACAATAAAAGTAATAGACTCGTAGCATTCATCATGATACAGTGTATAAGTATGTTTAGAACATGTTTATGATTATTAATAGCCTGTTCCGTTCAAAAATAGATTTTAATAACTATTAGTTTCTCAGATATAATTTTTTTTTTTTTATGAAAGTACAAAACATGCATGAGTCTATGGCTACAAAACCTATATATACACAGATGCTCCTGATATTAACATACTTTGTGGCATTAATCATTAGTCTTTATCAAGAGGTTCATTATGTGCTCGCACAACAATACATATTTAATATAGTCTGGAGGAACACATATTCGATCAGATTGTTTTTAATTGAAGCAAAACACAGATACAAAGGTAAAAATATACACAGAAAACGTACTCTAAAAATATACAAAGTGCAAAAAGTATATTCATAATCTCTCGCTGGATCCGCTCCTCGGCTATCATCGAGAGAAACGTCTCCTCAACAGACATGTATGGGTTGATACAAAAGTTGCGTCCGATGCGTCGCTGGTTTAAATCTAGCGGGTCTATGTTGGGTCTCGTGTCACACGTTCAGTGACGCAGTAATGAGGATTTTCTCCGGCCAATCAGTGATCAGTAGAGTTTACTCGTCACGTTTGGGTAATGGTACGGATCGCTTGGAACCTCGGCCGAGGTGGTGCTAAAAAAGTACCAGGTACTGTACCCAGTGGAAAACCCCCCGAAAGTGAACCGTACCGTGGAAAAGAGCACTGGAACCAGTGGAGCCTTGCACTGACTCTGCTGCAGTTGGAACAAACTACTGGTTTGTCTGGCCGGAGGAGAACCGGCCCCCTGACTGAGCCTGGTTTCGCTCTAGGTTTTTTTCTCCGTTCTGTCACCGATGGAGTTTGGGTTTCTCTGGCTTGCTTAGTTATGAACACTTCATCTCCAGCGATATCACTGACTTGATTACACAGATACTAATTAAACTGAACGATGACATCACTGAACTCTATAATCAAATGCCTTTAACTCAAAAATGGGTGTTTAATCTTGTCATTTTACATTATTGAAAGAAAGATTAGAAACACAGAGTGTCAAAAAGATATTTAATTAATAGAAATATAAAAAAATGGAGGAGAGGGGAGGTCACTCTTGCTGTATCTGAAATTAAATTTAAACAGAAACTCAAGTTAATCATTTGCACAGCAGCAGACCTGAAAGTGAATCATATCACAAGACGAGCTAAACTCTGAACTACAGACAGACTGACTGTTTCTACTTTAGAAAACAAGAGTCTACTGAACGAAAGAGCTCATAGAAGAACTTGATGATCTTCAGAATCATAATAATCTTACCTCAATGCATAGCGGTGGCAGATCAGGCTGTGAACATCAAAGATGACGTGTTAAAGGGAAAAGGAATGGAGCTTCAATGTGAAACGTGTGTATGTGTGTGTATGAGAGTGAGTGCATGTGTGTGTGTGTGTGCGCGAGTGAGTGAGTGCGTGAGAGTGTGTGTGTGTGTGTGAGTGAGTATGTGTGTGCATGTGTGAGTGAGTGGGTGAGAGTGCGTGTGTGTCTATGTGTGTGTGCAAATGTGTGTGTGTGTGTGCGTGTGTGCGCAAGTGAGTGCATGAGAGTGCGTGTGTGCATGTGTGAATGAGTGGGTGAGAATGCGCCTGTGAGTGTGCGTGCGTACGAGTGTGTGTGTGAGTGAGTACGAGAGGGTGAGTGAGTGAGTGAGAGAGTGTGAGTGAGTGAGTGAGAGGGAGAGAGTGAGAGTATTAGTGTGTGTGTGTGTCTGTGTGTGTGTGTGTGTGTGTGTGTGAGTGAGTGAGTGAGTGAGTGAGTGGGTGGGTGAGAGAGAGTGTGTGTGAGTGAGCGAGTGTGCGTGCGTGCGCGTGCATACCTGAGGGGCCGGCGTTCCCTTTCTGGAACTGCTGGTGGAGGGCTGTGAACATCAGAGATTACGTGTTAAAGGGGAAAGGAGTGGAGCTTCAATGTGTGTGTGTGTGTGTGTGTGTGAGAGAGGGTGTATGAGTGATAGAGAGGGTGTATGAGTGTGTGTGTGTGTGTGTATTTGAGAGAGGGTGTTTGAGTGTGTGTGAGAGAGAGGGTGTTTGAGTGCGTGTGCGCGTGTGAGAGAGAGGGTGTGTGTGCGTGTGTGTGTGCGTGTGCGTGTGTGAGAGAGCAATTTTGTACAAAATAAAAACATTTGAAAGCAAACTTCCTGATTAAATATTAAAGCACACTAGTGTGATAAACAGTGCACATTTTCATTTTTTTTTTACTCATATTGTGAATATTATTCATAAAAAAAGCTTTTTCCACTCAGAAAACGAGGTACCTACTCTCAGATAAATGAGGCCTACGATTAATCAGATGCAAATAGAAACAAAACCAGTCCTAAATGAAAGAAAACAAGTTGACAAAAAGATTGAATCCAATATTTGGTGATAATATAGCATAATGATAGATTTATAAGCAATTGATCGGAGTCCGGTCATTTTTGACCGGGAACACCACAAGTGTGACTTTTTGCAATTTTGTACAAAATAAAAGCATTTAAAAGCAAAACTCCAGATTAAACATTAAAGTACACTAGTGTGAGAAACAGTGCAAATTTTCATAATTTTTTATCTCATATTATGAAAATTATTCATAAAAAAAGATTTTTTCACTCAAAAAACGAGGCACCTACTCTCAGATAAATGAGGCTTACGATTGAAAACAAGTTGTCAAAAAGAATAAATCCAATATTTAGTGATAATATATGATAATGACAGATTTATAAGCAGTTGTTTGGAGTCCGGTCATTTTTGACTGGGAACACCACAAGTGTTACTATCTGAAATAAAACCCACAAAAAATTACGAAAATTTTTAAACAATTAATGAGAAGTACTTATACCCTATGTGAACAAAGTCAGTAAGTTTGAGTCCAATGCGATAATGTTAACTAGTTTTTTCGCGAAAAAGAAAATATTTTTCGGGTCAATTTGACCCGAACACAACCAGAGGGTTAAATGGATATTTTAATTAAATGGTGCTTGGTTAATATTAAACAAGGATTAGATCGTGTAGAAATAATTACCAGGCCTTTGTTGTCATGCGTAATCTACATTAGCTCTATTGTTTATTATGTATTAAGTTTTAAGTTTTGTTCAATAAATCCATATGATTTCTTTTGATACTTTATTTGAACTAATTATTATTCAATCATTGGTATTGTATATGTATTTTAAGCCATTTAAAAAGCTGTTGTTCACTTATCCATTTTTATTACCACCCAAAAAAAATATTATAAATTAAAGGCCTCTATGAAATCCGTTTTATTTCCAAAATCTTTTTTTTTTCCATTTTCATTTTTCTATATTCTGTTTTAATGGTTAAATAAAATTTTATTAATAAAAACGCCTGTTTAATTAATTTAGTTTTACAGTTTTATCTGTACCAAATTATGTTTTCCATTATTTTCTGGATTCCATTTTAATGGTTCCATCATACATACATTTTGTATTGCCAAAGCATTAAAACAACATAGAAAATGATTTATCTGAACATTTAGAAAAGCCTAGAGAAAATAATAGCAACAATGAAACTAAATAAAAAAGGTAATATTATATAAACACATGGCTAGATATAGCTACAAAATAATAGAATTAGTAAAATAACATTAATAAAATAAATACAAAATTATAATAAATAAAAGATTAGAATACATAAATCATATAACAACTGAACTTGTGTCATGTGAACATTATATACATTATATACATTACCTACATGCGAGTAATATATAATATATATTAGGCTAAACCTACATTTTTTTCCAATTGTGTTTTAGGCTGAATGTTAGCCTAAATGAATTATATCCTGACAAAATGAATAAAAATAAGGATTACAATTTTTATATAACTTTTTTTTTCTCTCTGTGACACTTTATTCCGTGTTGGCAGCAAAATGTTATTGACATTTTTCTGTTAATAAATACAAGACGAATAAAATAAATACAATTTTATGCAGACTACACTTTTATTTGTTAGCCTAACTATCTGTTCAAGCAGAAATATGAGTGAGCCGAGAGCGCACATACACGGTTCGTTTGCGCATCATTTATAACGGACATAACGCGCGCCTAATGCACGATCCTGTATGTCACTTTAATTGTATGTCACTATAATCATCTTTTCCTTGATTACAATAGTCGTCCATCAAAACTTGTGTATACTAGTGTGACACTGGCTTCTTTTATCCAACTGAGAGATGTAGTTTGCATATCATATGATAATACGGCGTTTTTGAGTAACCGTTCAGTCTGTATTACACACGATGAGAAATATGTGCTGCTCCGAAACACAGAATGTGTAGAGAGGTGGTACTGTTATTTATGTATAGGCTATATATTTTTTTACATGACTTAACATGCGAGTCATAATATTAGTGAATATATTATATTGTAGTTTTATCTCTCGCCCCCCTGGTTGAGAAACACTGTCCTAAAGCGTGATCTTCCAGAATTGTCTTCGTGATCGATCTATTAGGCATCCCTGCTCTAAGTGATGTAAAAAAATAAAAAAATAAACATTCGTTTCTCATTTATTTGAGAATTTCTTTGCTGATTTTTATTTTATTTAAACAGTGCTTGACGCAGAATTGCCACTGATATTAAAGTCAAAGTAAAACACGCAAGGCGCTTACAGGGTATTGTAATGTAACTCCCCATCGTGTGTAATGGGAAAATGTCCTCACCATCACAACCCTAGTGCTCGGTGTTACGCCCCAGGCTCGGACACAATAAAAACTCTAAATAGGACATAACCAAACTGGGTTGTGGTAATGGAATCCCAAATGTTCAAACCACTCCGGTCGATAATCAAACAATTGCACATTATTAGTCGTTTAAAGTGTGATAAGGTTTATTTAAATATGAACACCAAGTAAAACAGAGAGCATTTCTTCAGGGTGTCCAAAGGCCAAAATAACAAACAAAACCAATCTAGAACGTAAAGAGGAAATATTAAATACCCTAATTGATGTAAAGAAAAATACACTTCACTTCCCTAACTATCTAACGAAAAACAAAGCCCAAACAAGTCAATCAAAATAAACAAGCAGGACACCCCTACGCTCCATGTTCTTAAAACACAATGTTTTTAGAACAGATGGTAATAATCGATAGTCTTCACAATTAACTTAAGTTTGATCATCGGCCGGAGGAGGGATCCAGGAGCTCTCAAGCCAGACGCGACCGAACCAAGAATGAGCTCCCCGTTGAATATCGGCAGTGTCCTTATAAAGATCCCGCCTCATCCGAACCACCAATGACGAACCTGCACCACGTCATTGGACAACCTATCAAAGACCAGAAAATAAAGAGAGGGAGGAGATAACAAAACACATGGCACAATACAGCAAATACCAAAGACACAAACCGTTACACTCGGCAAGACTGTTTTGTGTTTGAGCACCCCCAGGTTGTGTTTTACTGCAACTTCAGCTGCTCCAGACACGTGAGCAAAAGCGGCAATCTCATTGGTCGGATAATTTTTGACGCGGTGCGTCAAACCAAAAAAACGAGCCCGAGGCATTTAAAAAAAATTACGC